>CM055122.1:1245741813-1245944313 GCA_029206835.1 Rana muscosa | reverse complement strand
TTGGTAAAAATATTACAATAAGCGTATATTGATTGGTTTACACAAAAGTTATAGCATATACAAACTATGGGAAAGATTTATGGCATTTATATGACGTTTTTTTTTTTTTTACTAGTAATGGCGGTGATCTGCAATTTTTTGCAGTATTGCTACGTTGTGGAGGACAGGTCGGACACTTTTGACACATTTTTGGGACCATTGACATTTACATTAAATTTGCACTGATTACTATGTAAATGTCACTGGCAGGGCAGGGGTTAACACTAGGGGGCGATCAAGGGGTTAAATGTGTACCCTATTATGTGTTCTAACTGTGGGGGGAAGGGAACTAACTCGAAGAATTGACAGATCGTGTTTTCTACTTTGTAGAAAGACACGATCTGTCTGATCTCCTCAGACAGCACGGGGATTTGTCTGTTTACACACACAAACCCCCGTGCTTGCGCACGTGATCCCGTGTGGCCGTCGGCGCTCGCGCACTCTTTGGTGGCTCTCCTGGGCAAAGCCGTATATATACAGGATTTTGCCCAGGAGAGCCATTATGCCACAGTATATCTGCGTGAGCCGGTCGGGAACCGGTTAAAGATTATAGGAAGGCAAGGAAATGTTACAATCATGGGGGACTATCCTGACATTGATGGGGTAGATGAAACTCCTCAGTCAACCAGGGGTTATCATTTCTTGACTGTGTTGTAGGACAATTGTCTGAGTTAAATGGTGGAAACCCCAGCTAGATATGTTGCTTTGCTGGACCTACTAATTACAAACAACACAGAGCTATTTGCTGATCTGGAAGTGAGAGATAATTTAGGTAACAGGGATCACAGAGTAATCATGTGTCAGGAACTTGGTAGGAGGCCGAGATGCTGGGAGGGCTCCCCTTGTGGCCGAGTGCAGCACACCACTAAAGATGACACAGCAGGTGTAGTGCCCACAGAAGCACGGGTGCCTGGTAGCTGAAGACAGACGTGCTTGGAAGGTCCAGGAGACGGAGACCAGTGGAGCAACTGGAAAGCTGAGCCGGGAGCCAGGCCAAGGATCATTCACAGGAAGACAGTCCGTAATCAGAATGACCAGGGATGAGCCGAGTCTTGGTACAGGGAGCAGGATATGCAGAGTTCAATAGACAAGCCAGGGTCGGATGCAGGGAGCAGGCAGAAGGAGGTCAGGTGCAAGCCAAGTGTCGAGCCAGAGGATCAGGAAGAGCGGGTCAGAACAAGCCGGGTCGGTACACAGGAGATCAGATCAACAGGTGATTCAGGATACAGGAACACAGGGGGAGCTGAAGATAAAGCAGCAAATGCAGACACTAGCAGACTTCCTTATATAGGCCCATGTGACCTGCTGGTAGAGATACTGGGTCCTAAAGTCCTTCTCCTGCTGTTGGTTCCCTGACAGTGCCTTTGCCTATGCAGGTTTGCCAACCCTGCACCATTACGCACAGGGATGCGCCTGTTTCCCTGACAGTGCCCCCGCCAACGGGCAGCCTCCGGATGCCCAGTTGCGGCCATTTTGCGGGATGACTGGTGCGAAATCTTTGTAAAAGCCTAGGGGCGTGTACATGACTCGCAGGTTCCCAAGAGCTCTCTTCTGCAGGGTATCCTTTCCACTTAGTTAAAAACTGAATTGTCCTACCTCTCCGACGACAGTCAAGGATGGACTCCACTTCGAATTCAGTCTCGTCTCCAACCAGGACCGGAGGTGGGGGTATTTCTTCTCTCCCTGAAAAAGGACTGGAAATTACATGTTTAAGAAGTGCAACATGAAATACAGGGTGGATTTTATACGATTCAGGCAAGGCAAGTTCGAAGGCTACTGGATTTATTTCCCGTTTTATTTCAAAAGGGCCAATAAACTTCGGTCCCAATTTTCGGGAAGGACAAGGCAGTTTGAGGTTTGCAGATGAGAGCCACACCTTGTCCCCCACCTTAAAGGCAGGGTTTCCTCTCTTCTTCTTGTCATACTGTCTCTTATATCCTTCTTGGGCTTTCCGCATTGTGTCCTGGAGAATCTGATAATTGGTTTGGATGGAATATATTCTGTCCTGGACTGCCGGGACTGAGGATTCGGGAATGACATTGGGTAAAAATGAAGGGTGGTAGCCATAGTTCGCCCAAAAGGGTGACTGGTTGGTAGCAGTGTGCACAGAGTTGTCATATGCGAATTCCGCACAGGACAATAATGAGATCCAATCGTCCTGAGAAAAGGAACAAAAACAACGCAGGTATTGCTCTAAGGTCTGGTTAGTCCTTTCTGTTTGGCCGTTACTCTGGAGATGGTAAGCTGTGGAAAAACATGTCTCAATTGATAGTGATTTGCAAAGGTTCCTCCAGAACCTAGAGGTGAATTGTACACCTCTGTCTGACACAATGTTATCTGGTACTCCGTGTAGTCTGACTACTTCTTTAATGAAAATTTCTGCTGTGTCCATGGCAGAAGGTGTGCCCATCATTGGTAAGAAATGCGCCATCTTGGATAGCCGGTCTACTACTACTAGAATGGTTGTAAACTCTTCTGAAGGGGGTAAATCCACAATAAAGTCTAAAGAAATATTTTTCCAAGGTTGTTCTGGAACTGGCAGTGGTCTTAACAGGCCCCAGGATTTCGTGTTGGACCCCTTATTCCTTTGGCATATTGTGCAGGAGTTGACATAGTCCTTACAATCGGCTCTCAGAGTGGGCCACTATAAAGACCGTTGGACCAGTTCGGTCGTTTTTCGGACCCCAAAGTGGCCAGCCAGCTGGTGATCGTGGAAAGTTTTTAGGACCTGAAGCCTGGCTTGCTGTGGGACAAAAATCCTGTCTTGATGCCAAAGGAGTCCCTCCTGGCTTCTGAGGGAGGAGATTTCTGTTTCCGTGCACTGAGTGGATGCTTGTTCAATTGAAGCTCTTAAATCAGGCTGGATCAAGAGGAAGTTTTGAGGGGACAGAATTGGACTGGGTGTGATCTCTTCAGGGGTATCAGGAAACATTCTGGACAAGGCATCGGCTTTTCCATTTTTAGACCCTGGGCGGAAGGTGATATGGAAATTGAATCGAGAAAAGAATAAAGCCCATCGAGCCTGCCGGGGCCTCAGTCGCTTGGCCGTGCGGAGATACTCAAAGTTCTTATGATCTGTAAAGATCAAAATAGGGTGGACGGCGCCCTCCAGGAGATATCTTTCACAGGAAGACAGTACGTAATCAGAATGACCAGGGATGAGCCGAGTCTTAGTACAGGGAGCAGGATATGCAGAGTTCAATAGACAAGCCGGGGTCGGATGCAGGGAGCAGGCAGAAGGAGGTCAGGTGCAAGCCAAGAGTCGAACCAGAGGATCAGGAAGAGCGGTTCAGAACAAGCCGGGTCGGTACACAGGAGATCAGATCAACAGGTGATTCAGGATACAGGAACACAGGGGGAGCTGAAGATAAAGCAGCAAATGCAGACACTAGCAGACTTCCTTATATAGGCCCATGTGACCTGCTGGTAGAGATACTGGGTCCTAAAGTCCTTCTCCTGCTGTTGGTTCCCTGACAGTGCCTTTGCCTATGCAGGTTGGACAACCCTGCACCATTACGCACAGGGATGCGCCTATTTCCCTGACATCATGTTTGCCATAATCTATTGAAAAAGGAGATACAACGGTAGGACAAGAACATTACATTTTAAAAGAGCCAACTTTATTAGGATGTGTGCCATACTACATGATATTAAATGGGATCAAATTCTTGCAACCAGGAACACTGAAGAAAAGTGGGTGTGCTTTATGGACATATTAAACAATGGCATTAGCCAGTGCATTCCAATGGACAACAGATATAAACAAGCAAAAGTTATACCTGGGTGGCTAAATAGTAAATTAAGAAGAAGTATTATTGAGAAAAAACAGTCCTAAAAAAGAAAAGGCTAAAGGGTCACCATCAGCATTTCAAAACTACAAAGAATGCCATAAGAAATGCAAGAGTGCAATCAGGGCAGCTAAAACAGATTACAAGAGACACATTGTTGAGGAGAGTAATAAAAATAATCCTCATATTTTTTCAAATATATTTATAGTAAAAAGCCTAAGTCATATATATCCATAAAAGATGATCAGGGAAAGTTGGTCACAAGGAACGGGGAGAAGGCAACTGTATTAAATACATTAGTCTCCTCAGTTTATACAAAGGAAAAGAAGGGGTATAATAAACAAGACAGTTAATAACATTATATTGAGTGTACTCGTGTGGCTGACAGATCGGTATTCAAAAAAGGCTAGCCAACCTAATGTGAATAAATCACAAGGACCAGATCAGAGTTCTTAAAGTGGTTGTAAAACCTCCTAAATTTTTTTTTTTTTTTTAAGAGAAAGCCATAATGAGCTAATATGACTAGCATAATAGCTTATTATGCATCACTTACCTTAGATCGGGGCCCCCAAAGCCGTCCTCGTCTCCCTCTTCAGCCGCATCCATCGCTGCGGCGATAGCCGGAAGGTTACTGTGATTGGCCGGAGCGGCGAAGACGTCACTCCGCGCATGCGCGCGTGAGCCGTCGAATTCGGCTACGTTGTCGAATGTTGCGACCTAGCCGAATTTGTGAATGGGGTTAACCCCATGCGCATGCGCGTGACGTCAGCGTCGCCGCATTTAAATGCAAATATCTCCTTAACCGTGTAGGTTAAGGAGATATTTCATGCACCTACAGGTAAGCCTTAATCTAGGCTTACCTGTAGGTCTTTGTTTTTAAAGTGGGTTTACAACCACTTTAAGGAACTTAGCCATGTTATAGCCAGACCATTATTCCTAGATTTTAAGGGCAGCCTACTGACTGGAATAGTACCAGCTGATTGGTAAAAAACAAGCATGGAACCAATATTCATAAGAGAGCCGAGATACTAAACCTGAAAAAAACAGACCAGTCAGCCTAACATCAATGGTATGGTAACTATTGGAAGGAATGATAAGGAAACATATCCAAGAATTGTCTGATTAAAATAGTATCATTCATTAGTAGCAACTAGGGATGAGCTTGATGTTCGGGTTAAACATAAGTTCGACTCGAACATTGGGTGTTCGCCCGTTTGCTGAAGAGCGGACATTATGGGGCGTTCACGGCAAATTTGAGCGCCGCAAATTGCCCCCTAATTCACAGCGGGATCGCAGTGCATTGCTGTATGATGATTGGTCTTCCTCAACCTGTTGTTTCCCAGGTTGAGGAAGGGAGTAATGTGAGCCTAGAGAGAGGGGGTGCCCAAGAAGGACAAGAAACTGGCAGTCATGTTCCCCCAGCTGCAGCATACTGCTAAGTTTGCTCCAGGGAAGAGGAGAAAGGGGATTATGAGGTCACTGACTGTACTTGGGTGCCTGAGAGAAGAGAGGAGGAGGCACAACTCCAACGAGGCAGGATGTCATCTAAGGGGCAGCTTAAGGGCAGCCACCCTATTGCATCACACCACAGAGCTCCACAGATGCAGGGCGCTGCTGACACCCCGCTGACTTTTAAAAGTTTCTTGGTGTGGACCTTTTTCGACACGTGTGCAGCAGATCGCACCGTTGCTGTTTTCAACCTATGTCTGAAGCGGATCAAGCATGGCCAGAACAGCAGCCGCTTGGGCACCACATGCTTGACCAGACATATGACGACCTGCCATTCAGTCCGTTTGCAACAGCACTTGAAAGACCCAAATCAAAGAAAGAGGCAGACTTCTCCTTGCTCCTCATCTGGGATCTCCAACCCCACTATACCTCCCCTCCTCTCAAAAACCTGCATTGAGAGGAATGAAGGTATAGCAATAGGTGTCCCAAGTACTTGCAGCCAATCTGCTAGCAGTACACCACCAATTGATTTTAGCAGGTACATTTCCCTACCCCAGTTGCTGAATCGTAAAAAGAAATTTGGTCCCAGCCATCCACATGCTCAGAGTCTGAATGCTAGCTTGGCCAAATTGCTACCATTACAACTGCTGCCTTTTCAGCTGGTAGACTGCCCCTTTCGTGAATTTGTGGAATGTGCTGTACCTCAGTGGCAGGTTCCAAAACGCCATTTCTTTTCATGGAAGGCCATTTTGGCTCTTTACCGTGTCATGGATATGCATTAATGTCTGTCTGCCATCTTACCTTTCCTCCTCATGTGTTCATCTTAGAGACCAGACCCCCTTCACCTGGCTTCCTTTATAATCTCCTCCCAGCCAGACTCCACCCCAGGCCCTATCACAGAACACTATATTAACCTGTGCACTGCAAGCCTGCTTTGCTGATCAACGTGTTTGTTAGGCATTGTGTGTTTGGGTTCCTGCCTGCCGTGTGCTACGTCTGTCTCTCCGTTACATATTTGGCTTGTCCCCGACTATCCCTGTCTGCTCGTGACCCTTGACCTTCGGCTTGTCCTTCGTTATCCTTGTCTGCTTGTGGCCCTTGACCTTCAGCTTGTTATTCGTTACTCTTATATCTTGCTCTGCTGCTTCCCCTCTTTTCCCCTTATGTTACGGGGCGTGAGCTAGGAGACTCTAGGGGCCGCGACCTGGACCCAGCCTGCAGCATAACATCCTCACCACTAGAGGCTCTGGAGAAGACCTGCTGGGTCTTAGACTCCGCGCCCTGGGGAATCTTGGCTCTAGCTTCCTATAGGATCCCGGTTGTGCTCCTCTGGTCCCGCTTTCCACAACCACCCAGTTTCCTATCCGCAGCAGTCAGCCATAGGGTTCACTACCTTGCGGTGCACTCCTGTCCCCCTACGGTGTGCATCTGTCACCTGGCCATAGGTGACCTGACAGTTTGATCAGCCATGGACCCGGCTGACAGGCCGCTCCCCGCGGATGATCCATTACAGGGCATAGTCCGTAGACTTGAGACCCAGGAATCAGATCAGACTCAGGTGATGCGATTCCTCCAGGATCCGGCTTCTCGCTTCGAGCAGCTTCAGACCTCCTTGGGAACCCCAAATCTGCAACCTCAAGTACAACCAGCGGCTGCGCCTTGTGCATCAGTCGCAGCCACACACTCACTAGAACTGCCAGCTTCGTTCCGTTTCTCTGGGGACTCCAAGGCCTGCAGGGGGTTTCTCAGCCAATGTACGATCCATTTTGAGCTTCAGCCTCAAAACTTCCTGTCTGATCGGGCTAAGGTAGCCTATATCATCTCCCTCCTCTCCGGTGAAGCTTTAGCCTGGGCTGCCCCCCTGTGAGAAAGGAATGATTCGGTGGTTTCCATCCTGTCCGACTTCTTGGAGCTCTTTTGGAACATCTTTGAGGAGCCGGCTCGGGCTTCTTCAGCGGCTAGTGCTGTCTTACGTCTTCGCCAAGAAGCTAGTTCAGTGGGACAATACGCTCTTCAGTTCCGTATCCACACAGCTGAATTGAGCTGGGATAATGAGGCCCTGGTCGCTACCTTTTTACATGGCCTCTCTGACCGAGTGAAAGACGAATTAGCGGGAAGAGCCATTCCCGTCGGTCTGGACGATGTAATTTCTTTGTGCAACCAGATCGACATTCGTTTTCAGGAGAGGTCACTAGAAAAAAGACGCCAGCACTCTCTGGGTCCTAGCCAGTCTGAGCTCCTCTCCCTTCGCCCCGTGGAGCATCTTCTGCCTGCTGAGGGACCTATGCAGCTGGGCCGGACCAGACTAACCCCCCGAAGAACGTGCTAGGCGCAGAACTCTGTCGTGGGGCAAGGGTCATTTTCGTGACTTTTGCTCGCTTCTGTCCGGGAAACGCTCGGGCCTAATACATTTGGAAGGTGGAGTGTTGGACCCTGAAACATCACCTTCTCGCCTTCTCCTGCCGGTGTTCCTTCATGTAGGCACTTCTCCTCAATCAACCCTTGCATATCTGGATTCAGGGGCAGCCGGCAATTTTATGGATTGGGGAACTGCTTCTTCTATGAAGCTTACCCTTTCACCTCTCGCTGCCCCATTGGTAGTCTCGGCAATTGATGGCACTGTTCTCCCAGGGGGCCCTATTCGCTTCCAGACGCTACCCATTAGGATGTCGGTAGGGATTCTCCACCAGGAGTGGATATCCTTTCTCATTCTACCCAAGGCCTCTACCCCCATTGTATTGGGCCTTCCTTGGCTGCAGCTCCACTCTCCACATGTGGACTGGGCCTCTGGGCAGGTCCTGGCTTGGGGTCCCTCATGTTTCTCGTCATGTCTTCTCAAGGTGGCCCCCAAAGAGAGACTTCCGGTTGCTACCACTTCTGTTTCTTCTGATCTTCCCGCTGCATACAGCGATTACCGGGATGTGTTCTGTAAGAAATCAGCTGAGGTGCTTCCTCCCCACAGGTCTTTTGACTGTGCTATTGATCTTGTCCCCGGAGCAACTCTGCCCAGGGGTCGTACCTACCCTCTGTCCATCCCAGAGACCCAGGCCATGTCTGAGTATGTTGCAGAGAATCTGGAGAGAGGTTTCATCCGGAAATTCGCATCACCTGCAGGGCCAGGGTTCTTTTTCGTTGCCAAAAAGGATGGTACCCTAAGACCCTGTATCGACTATCGAGGTTTAACCACTTAACGACCGCCCACTGTAAATATACGTCGGCAGAATGGCACCGACAGGCAGAATCACGTATATGTACGTGATTGCCTTTGTATAGTTGGGGGGTCCGATCGGACCCCCTTTTTTACAGTGAGCGGTCGTTTTACCTTCGGGAGCGATCCGGCATGAGGGGACGGCCGTTCGATTCCGGCCACCCCCTCTCGATCGCTCCTGGCGAATGAGAGCTTCCCCTGCCTGTGTACTTGTTTACACAGGCTGGAGGAAGTGATGTCATCTCTCCTGCGGCGCTCACATATACCGAGCGCCGTAAAGGAGAAGATGCAGGTTAGTGCACACAACACTACACTGACACCAGGACACATAGGCACATAAATCGCCCCCCCAGACACCCCCAGCCCCCAGTCACAGTGTCACTGATTGCAGTGACCATTTATTTAGTGATCACTGCAATCAGTGACATTTGTGACTGTAAAAGTGTCAGTACATTTAGTTTTAGGTCCAGTGTAGCCCCCTAACCCCCCCCTAATAAAGGTTTAACCCCCTGATCACCCCCCAGATAACCCTTTCACCCCCTAGTACCGCCGTCGCTAAGCGATAATTTTTCTGATCGATGTCTTAGCGTCGGTGATGTTGATCGGTAGCCAGTAATTTTTTTTAGGTTCGCCGCAGGTTTTTATAGCGTCGGGTACCCCCATATATTACCTAATAAAGGTTTAACCCCCTTGATCACCCCCCAGGTAACCCTTTCACCCCCTATCACCACTGTCACTAAGCGATAATTTTTCTGATCGCTGTCTTAGCGTCGGTGATGCAGATCGGTAGCCAGTAATTTTTTTTAGGTTCGCCGCAGGTTTTTATAGCGTCAGGTACCCCAATATATTACCTAATAAAGGTTTAACCCCCTTGATCGCCCCCCAGGTAACCCTTTCACCACCTATCACCACTGTCGCTAAGCGATCGTTTTTATGATCGTTGTCTTAGTGTCGGTGAAATCAGATCGGTAGCCAGTAATTTTTTTTTAGGTTCGCCGTCAGGTTTTTATATAGCGTCAGGTACCCCCATATATTACCTAATAAAGGTTTTAACCCCCTAATTGCCCCTAGTTAACCCTTTCACCAGTAATCACCATATAAGTGTTACGGGTGACACTGGTTAGTTAGTTTGCTTTTTATAGTGTCAGGGCACCCGCCGTATATAACCCAATAAAGGTTTAACCCCCTGATCGCCCGGCAGGTGATATCAATTAGGTTTTAGCGTCAGAGAGGGTCTGCGTCACACCCCAGGCAGCGTCAGGTTAGTGCCAGTAACGCTAACACCCACGCGTGAAGCATACACCCCCCTTAGTGGTATAGTATCTGAACAGATCAATATCTGATCTGATCAGATCTATACTAGCGTCCCCAGCAGTTTAGGGTTCCCAAAAACGCAGTGTTAGCGGAATCAGCCCAGATACCTGCTAGCACCTGCGTTTTGCCCCTCCATCCAGCCCAGGCCACCCAAGTGCAGTATCGATCGATCACTGTCACTTGCAAAACACAACACACATAACTGCAGCGTTCGCAGAGACAGGCCTGATCCCTGCGACTCCAGTGCTGTAGGAGGTGATTTCGCCACCACAGTTAAAAAAAAAAAGCATATATGCCAAAGCATTGGGGCAGCAGGGGCGGAGGAGCGATTTTGCTCCTAATGCCGCGTACATACAGTCGAAATTCCGACGGAGGCTTGCCCGTGGAAAAGTCTGACCATGTGTACGCGGCATAACTTTTGCGGGAAGATGCCCCCATGCTTCGGCATATATAAATGGTGCATGTATGCCCATCATTAGAAGTGGGTGGATGAAGGGTGGTATTCTAATGGTGGGCATACCCACCGATCAATCTTTTTTTTTCGTTCAGCCAACAGGCTGCATGAAAAAAAAGATTACAATACATGTCCAACAAGGACCAGCAACATACTGGTATGTTGCTGGACTTTGAATGTTTATACCAGAATGATGCCTGCGGGTTTAGGTATCATCTTGGTATCATTCTTTTCAGCCAGCGGCCGGCTTTCATGTAAAAGCAATCCTAGTGGCTAATTAGCCTCTGGACTGCTTTTACAAGCAGTGGGAGGGAATGACCCCCCCCGGATATAAAAAGCGCCATTGGGAAATTGGGAAAGCATTTTATCACACCGATCTTGGTGTGGTCAGATGCTTTGAGGGCAGAGGAAAGATCTAGGGTCCAATAGACCCCAGTTTTTTCAAAAAAGAGTACCTGTCATTACCTATAGCTATCATAGGGGATATTTACATTCCCTGAGATAACAATAAAAGTGATAAAAATAAATAAATATGGAAGCAACAGTTTAAAAATAAAAAAGCAAAATTAATAATAAAAAAATAAAAAAAAATAAAAAAAAGCACCCCTGTCCTGCTCTTGCCCAATGGCGAACGCAAGCGTCGGTCTGGCGTCATATGTAAACAGCAATTGCACCATGCATGTGAGGTATCACCGCGAAGGTCAGATCGAGGGCAGTAATTTTAGCAGTAGACCTCCTCTGTAAATCTAACGGGGTAACCTGTAAAGGCTTTTAAAGGCTTTTAAAAATGTATGTAGTTTGTCGCCAATGCGCGTTTGTGCGAAATTTTAAAGCATGTCGTGTTTGGTATCTATGTACTCGGCCTAAGATCATCTTTTTTATTTCAGCAAACATTTGGGCAATATAGTGTGTTTTAGTGCATTAAAATTAAAAAAAGTGTATTTTTTCCCCAAAAAATGCGTTTGAAAAATCGCTGCGCAAATACTGTGTAGAAAAGAAAAATGCAACACCCACCATTTTATTCTGTAGGGCCTTTGCTTTAAAAATATATATAATGTTTTGGGGTTCAACATAATTTTCTTGCAAAAAAAAATATGTTTTCATGTAAACAAAAAGTGTCAAAAAGGGCTTTGTCTTCAAGTGGTTAGAAGAGTGGATGTAAGCTTCCTAATGTTTTGTATAAAATGCCAGAACAGTTCAAAACCCCCCCAAATGACCCCATTTTGGAAAGTAGACACCCCAAGCTATATACTGAGGCATGTCGAGTCCATGGAATATTTTATATGTTGACACAAGTTGCGGAAAAAAGACAATTTTTTTTTTTTTTTTTTTGCACAAAGTTGTCACTAAATGATATATTGCTCAAACATGCCATGGGCATATGTGGAATTACACCCCAAAATACATTCTGTTGCTTCTCCTGAGTACGGGGATACCACATGTGTGAGACTTTTTGGGAGCCTAGCCGCGTACGGGACCCCAAAAACCAATCACCGCCTTCAGGCTTTCTAAGGGTGTAAATTTTTGATTTCACTTCTCACTGCCTATCACAGTTTCGGAGGCCATGGAATGCCCAGATGGCACAAAACCCCCCAAATGACCCCATTTTGGAAAGTAGACACCCCAAGCTATTTGCTGAGAGGTATTGTGAGTATTTTGCAGATCTCGCTTTTTGTCACAAAGTTTTGAAAATTGAAAAAAAAAAAGAAAAAAAAAAAATGTTCTTTCTTCATTTTCAAAAACAAATGAGAGCTGTAAAATACTTACCATGCCTCTCAGCAAACAGCTTGGGGTGTCTACTTTCCAAAATGGGGTCATTTGGGGGGGTTTTGTGCTATTTTGGCATTTTATGGCCTTCGAAACTGTGATAGGTAGTGAGGAGTCAAATCAAAAATTTGTGCCTAGAAATCCTGAAGGCGGTGATTGGTTTTCGGGGTCCCGTACGCGGCTAGGCTCCTAAAAAGTCCCACACATGTGGTATCCCCGTACTCAGGAGAAGCAGCAAAATTTGTTTTGGGGTGCAATTCCACATATAACCATGGCATGTGTGAGCAATATATCATTTAGTGACAACTTTTTGTAATTTTTTTTTGTCATTATTCAATCACTTGGGACAAAAAAAAAATATTCAATGGGCTCAACAGGCCTCTCAGCAATTTCCTTGGGGTGTCTACTTTCTAAAATGGGGTCATTTGGGGGGGTTTTGTGCTATTTTGGCATTTTATGGCCTTCAAAACTGTGATAGGTAGTGAGGAGTGAAATCAAAAATTTACACCCTTAGAAATCCTGAAGGCGGTGCTTGGTTTCCGGGGTCCCGTACGTGGCTAGGCTCCTAAAAAGTCCCACACATGTGGTATCCCTGTACTCAGGAGAAGCAGCAGAATGTATTTTGGGGTGCAATTACACATATAACCATGGCATGTGTGAGCAATATATCATTTAGTGACAACTTTTTGTAATTTTTTTTTTTTTTGTCATTATTCAATCACTTGGGACAAAAAAAAAATATTCAATGGGCTCAACATGCCTCTCAGCAATTTCCTTGGGGTGTCTACTTTCTAAAATGGGGTCATTTGGGGGGGGTTTTGTACTGCCCTGCCATTTTAGCACCTCAAGAAATGAGATAGGCAGTCATAAATTTAAAGCTGTGTAAATTCCAGAAAATGTACCCTAGTTTGTAAACGCTATAACTTTTGCGCAAACCGATAAATATACGCTTATTGACATTTTTTTTACTAAAGACACGTGGCTGAATACATTTTGGCCTAAATGTATGACTAAAATTGAGTTTATTCGATTTTTCTTATAACAAAAAGTAGAAAATATCATTTTTTTTCAAAATTTTCGGTCTTTTTCTGTTTATATCACAAAAAATAAAAATCGCAGAGGCAATCAAATACCATTAAAAGAAAGCTCTATTTGTGGGAAGAAAAGGACGCAAATTTCGTTTGGGTACAACATTGCATGTCCGCACAATTTACAGTTAAAGCAGCGCAGTGCAAAATTCTGAATTCACCTCTGGTCCTTTAGCTACCAAATGGTCCGGGGCTTAAGTGGTTAAACGCGGTTACTATTAAAAATCGATACCCCTTACCCTTAATATCTGAACTATTCGATAGGTTGAAGGGTGCGTCCATTTTCACCAAGTTGGATATCAGAGGCGCGTACAATCTCATTCGAAATACGGGAGGGTGACGAATGGAAGACTGCATTCAACACTAGAGACGGGCATTACGAATACCTCGTGATGCCTTTTGGTTTGTGTAATGCCCCAGCTGTGTTTCAAAACGTCGTCAATGAAATCTTCAGAGATCTGCTGTACCAGTTTGTTGTCATCTATCTGGATGACATTCTGATCTTTTCTGAAAATCTGCTCGTCCACAGAAACCATGTCCGCACAGTACTTCAGCGTCTTAGAGAGAACAATCTCTATGCCAAGCTGGAGAAATGTTCCTTTGAATATTCTGAGGTCCTGTTTTTGGGGTGCTTTGTCTCATGTTCGGGTCTTTGTATGGATCCTGCAAAGGTCTTGGCTATTACCAACTGGCCTCTTCCTGCTAGCCTCAAGGCCACACAGCGCTTTCTTGGCTTCACAAATTATTATAGGCAGTTCATAAGGAATTACTCTTCCATTGCTGCGCCTATTATCGCTTTAACCAAGAAGGGTGCGAATGCCAAAGACTGGCCTCCCGAAGCTGTCTCTGCATTTCACGACCTGAAACAGGCCTTTGTTTCTGGACCGCTCTTGAGGAGACCAAATCCTGGGGATGCATTTTTTATTGAATTGGACGCTTCCTCAATGGGGGTGGGAGCTGTGCTTCTTCAATTCTTTGAGAAGAGACGTCAACCTTGTGCGTTCTTCTCCAAAAAAAATTCTCAGGCAGAGAGGAATTATGCCATCGGTGATCGGGAACTTCTCGCGATTAAATTGGCGTTAGAGGAGTGGCGTCATCTCTTGGAGGGTTCCCCTCACTCCATAACGATCTTTACTGACCACAAAAATTTACAGTATCTACAGAATGCTAAACGTCTGAATCCTAGACAGGCCAGGTGGAGTCTCTTCTTTGCCCGTTTTAATTTCACGATTACTTACAAACCTGGTTCCTGCAACGGTCGGGCTGATGCGCTCTCTAGGTCATTTGACACTTTTGACGAGGAGTCCGCCCCTGAACCTGAGCCGATCATTCCAACCTCGTGCATTGCTGCCCACTCTACCACCCTGAAGTCAAAGATTCCGCCTGGTAAGACCTTTGTCCCCACTGAGCTAAGAGCTAAGATCCTTCGTTGGGGACATGATTCCAAGGTGGCAGGTCATTCTGGATTCCTCCGATCCTTCTTACTCATTAGTCGTCACTACTGGTGGCCTAATCTCCGCTCAGATGTCAAAGACTACGTTAAGGCTTGTCATGTCTGTGCTCAGTCTAAATCCTCCACACAAGCTCCTGCTGGTCTCCTCATGCCCTTGCCCATCCCTAAGGAGCCCTGGGCTCATATTTCCATGGATTTTATCACCGACCTCCCACTGTCTGAGAATAATACAGTCATTTGGGTGGTAATCGATCGGTTCTCCAAGATGGCTCATTTTGTTCCTCTTCCTGGTCTTCCTTCTGCTCCTGCCTTGGTTCCCATTTTTATTCGAGAAATTTTCCGCCTCCATGGGGTTCCTTCTCATATTGTTTTCGACAGGGGAGTCCAATTTACGTCTCGTTTTTGGAGAGGCTTTTGCAAATCCCTCAATATTGTCTTGGATTTTTCCTCTTCCTACCACCCTCAATCCAATGGACAGACTGAGAGGGTTAATCAGGAGTTAGAGGTCTTTCTTCGCACCTTTGTGTCTTCTCATCATGACGATTGGTCCTCTCTACTTCCGTGGGCAGAATTCTCCCATAACAATCATATGAATACCAGCTCGCAGAAGACACCCTTTTTTACTGTTTATGGAAAACACCCTCAACTTCCTCTTCCCATGACCTGTTCTCCAGATATTCCAGCTTTGGCTTCGGTTCAGGAGTCTCTCAATTCTGTTTGGGGTGACGTTCATGATTCCCTCCGGGCAGCTGCTGAAAAATTCAAAGGCTTTGCCGACCGCCGCAGGCGTAAACCGCCTTCTCTTCAGCCAGGGGACAAAGTCTGGCTCTCCACCAGGAACATCAAGCTCCGAGTTCCTTCTCTGAAGTTTGCTCCACGATTCATTGGTCCATACACTGTAACTGCTAAACTGAATCCAGTTTGTTTCAAACTCCAGATTCCTAAGAGCCTTAAAATCACTAACTCCTTCCATGTTGCCCTTCTGAAGCCTTTAGTCCTCAATAAATTCTCTCGTCCTCTCCCTACCGTGGCGGCTGTCTCTGAGGATAATCAGGAGTACGAGGTCAGTCAAATTCTGGACTCCCGACTTTGTAAAGGCGTTCTTCAGTACCTCGTTTATTGGAAGGGGTTTGGTCCTGAGGAGAGGTCTTGGATCACTGCATCTGAGGTCTTTGCACCTCATCTGTTAAAGGAGTTTCATCTGAAGTTTCCCTCCAAACCTGGGCCCAGGCGGGGAAGGGGGAGGCCTCGTAAGAGGGAGGGTACTGTCATGGATATGCATTAATGTCTGTCTGCCATCTTACCTTTCCTCCTCATGTGTTCATCTTAGAGACCAGACCCCCTTCACCTGGCTTCCTTTATAATCTCCTCCCAGCCAGACTCCACCCCAGGCCCTATCACAGAACACTATATTAACCTGTGCACTGCAAGCCTGCTTCGCTGATCAACGTGTTTGTTAGGCATTGTGTGTTTGGGTTCCTGCCTGCCGTGTGCTACGTCTGTCTCTCCATTACATATTTGGCTTGTCCCCGACTATCCCTGTCTGCTCGTGACCCTTGACCTTCGGCTTGTCCTTCGTTATCCTTGTCTGCTTGTGGCCCTTGACCTTCAGCTTGTTATTCGTTACTCTTATATCTTGCTCTGCTGCTTCCCCTCTTTTCCCCTTATCCTACGGGGCGTGAGCTAGGAGACTCTAGGGGTCGCGACCTGGACCCAGCCTGCAGCATAACATCCTCACCACTAGAGGCTCTGGAGAAGACCTGCTGGGTCTTAGACTCCGCGCCCTGGGGAATCTTGGCTCTAGCTTCCTATAGGATCCCGGTTGTGCTCCTCTGGTTCCGCTTTCCACAACCACCCAGTTTCCTATCCGCAGCAGTCAGCCATAGGGTTCACTACCTTGCGGTGCACTCCTGTCCCCCTACGGTGTGCATCTGTCATCTGGCCATAGGTGACCTGACATACCGGCATGTGGAGGGCAATGTTTTGGGCTCGTTGGACAGGGCGGTCAGCAGTAAGGTGCATATTACCGCTGATTCATGGTCCAGCAGGCATGGGCAGAGACCTTACCTTTCCTTCACGGCGCACTGGGTATCTCTTCTGGCAGCTGGGAAGGATGCAGGACAGGGTTCAGTATTGTTCGAGCTTGTTCCGCCACTACGCCTCCAAAATGCTAGTGGTGATTCTGCCACAGCTCTCTCCTCCACCCCTCCTCTTCTTCTTCCTCTATGTCCTCTTCTGCAGATTTGTCATCTGAACCAGAGGTGCTCCGTAAGCGTTCAAGAGGCTACGCAAGCAGTCAGGCAAAAAGATGCCGTGCGGTGCTTGAGTTGGTCTGCTTAGGGGACAGGAGCCAAACTAGGACAGAGATTCTGTTAGCTCTTCAGGGGCAAGCTCAGAGGTAGTTGACGCCACGCCAGCTTCAGCCAAGAATGGTTGTATGCGACAATGGCACCAACCTTTTCTCCGCCCTCCGACAGGGACACTTGACCCATGTTCCATGTTTGGCACAAGTTCTGAATTTGGTGGTGCAGCAGTTCTTGAGCAGGTACCCAGGCTTACCGGATCTCCTGAGGCAGGCCCGAAAATCTGTGGTCTATTCCGCCAGTCATACAATGAAGGTGCTCGGCTGGCTGACATTCAAAGGGAATGCAACCTGCCCACCAACTGCCTCATTTGTGACATGCCCACAAGGTAGAATTTAACGTTGGCAACGCTGCAGCGGCTGCATATGCAGCAGAGGGCCATCAATGAGTACCTGTGCAAGTATGGTACCAGCACAGGGTCAGGGGAGCTTGGCTTCTTTTGGCCACTACAGTGGCTACTGATCAAGGATGTATGCACTGTCCTGTCACTATTTGAGGAGGCCACAAGGATGGTGAGCAGCGACAATGCATGCATCAGTGACACTTTACCTCTTGTCTTCCTGTTGGAGCACACGCTTTGTGGAATAATGGACAGGGCACTTGAGGCAGAACAGCAGGAGGAAGAGGAGGACTTCCTTACTTCTCAAGGCCCCCTTTATCCAAATAGTATTCATGCAGGCCTGCCAAACACACAGAAAGAAGAGGAGGAGGATTGTGTCAGCATGGATGTAGAGGATAACACTCAGCAGCAGTCTTCAAGGGATGGTTTTCAGTCCCCAGAAACCCAAGGAGTTGTACGTGGCTGGGAGGAGGTAGTTACGGATCATGTGATCCTGAGTGACCCTGAGGATTCAGAATCGAATGCCTCTGCAAACTTACGCTGCATGGCCTCCCTAAATCTGCAAAGCCTGCGAAAGGACCCTAGGATTCGTGGTATCAAGGAGAGGGATCATTACTGGCTGGCAACCGTTCTTGATCCACGTTACAAATGTAAGGTTGCAGAACTCATCCTGCCTTTGCAGAGGGAGCAGATAAAGAAGGAGGCCTTGAAGAAAGGTTTGTGAAATGCATTTCCAGACCCTGGGAGGTTACAATTTCCTGGTGCTGGACAACATGTTGCTGAGGCTTCGTTCAGTCAGAGGAAGAGTGGTGGAGAATGTGGCCGGCTGACCGATGCCTTTAAACAATTTTTCAGTCCTCAGCGCCAAGGTCTGATCGGTTCAAGCAACCATCGCCAGTGTCTACATTACATGGTGCAGGAATATCTAGGGGCAAGAGCAGACTTGGAGACCTTTCCAACAAAGCATCAACTGGGTTACTTGGTCTTGAGGATGGACCACTGGTCAGAACTTGCTCAATATGCAATTGAGATACTGCATCCAGCGTGTTTTCTGAACGCACATTCAGTGCTGCTAGAGGGTTTGTAACGGATCATAGAGTGCGCCTGTCCGCAGACTCCGTTAATAGGCTCACATTCATAAAAATAAATCAGTCTTGGATCAGCAGCTATCAAGCTGATGTAACTGATTGAATTTTCTATGGATGTGGGATCCCTTGAAGACTGCCTACGCTGAGTCACTATCTTATTCCAACTTCCAACAATATTTTTGGTTTAGGGCACCACCACCACCACCAAAGGCCCACCAATTTTTCTCCCCCTGTTTAACAGGGGCATGTAATTACAATGTTTGATATAATATTTCATAGCAGGGCCCATTCCTGCACCCAACGAGCGTAACTGTGAGGGCTTACGGTGTTGTGGACCCACCACCATCACCCAAAGCCCAATTAATTTTTCTGCTCCTGTTTAACAGGGGCATGTAATTACAATTCTTGATATAATATTTCATAGCAGGACTCGTTCCTGCGCCCAACAAGCGTAACTGTGAGGGCTTACAGTGTCGTGGTACCACCACCACCCAAGGCCCAATTTTTCTGCCCCCGTTTAACAGGGGCATGTAATTCCAATTCTTGATATAATAAGTCACTGTGAGGGCTTACAGTGTTCTGGTACCACCAACACCTAAGGCCCAATTTTCTGCAGAGTATATAGGGCAGGTCGTATAGTATATATACTGCTGTTCAGAGTATATAATGCCTGGGGGCCTGGGGGACCCTCACGCAATTTTTTTTTAATTTGGGTGTGGGTTTCCCCTTAATATCCATACCAGACCCAAAGGGCCTGGTAATGGACTGGGGGGGGGGGGCCATGCCGTATTTTTAAATGATTTTCATCTATATTGCCGGGACCCGACAATACATTACAGCCGCAAGTAGTTTTAAATGAAATTTTTTCCTTTAGAAATGTCATTTTGCTGTGGTATTGTTCTAAACACGGGGAAACATGCACTACTTTACTAAGGACACCCCCCCAGGCACAATAATTAAAGGAATATTTCACTTTTATTGTTTCACTTTAAGCATTATTAAAATCACTGCTCCCGAAAAAACTGACTTTTTTTTGCATTGATACATGCCCCCTGGGGCAGGACCCGGGTCCCCAAACAGTTATTATGACAATAACTTGCATATATGCCTTTAAAATTAGCACTTTAGATTTCTCCCATAGACTTTTACAGGGTGTTCCGAAGCTCATCCCTAGTAGAAACCAACATGGATTTATGAAAGACTGTTCATACCATACCAACCTTTGACATTCTTTGAGGAAGTAAGTTGTATTTTGGATAGAGAAAGGCCTGTGGACTGAGAATGTCTAGATTTCTTCAAGGCATTTGGTACAATACCCCATAAACATTTAATTTACAAATGTAAGTTCTTTTGGCATTAAAAGGTTGTAAACCTCAAAAAACAAACCCAGGGCCGATCCTAGGATCACAGACGCCTGGGTGCAGAAATATTTCTGGCGCCCCCACATGGGCGTGGTCATCTTACTAACTCCTCCCCTTTACAAATATTTCTATGGCAATGACTCAAACACAGAGATGCTCCTCTAAGGAGTCTTCGTTAGCCTGGGATCCTCCCACGATCTCTTAACAATAAACAAAATACAGGAAGAGAATACACTAATGGGACGTGGAGGGGGTCTCTCTAATGGACACAGAGAGGGCTTCTGTTAGAGAGTCTGTTAGAAAGAGCCCCAAGACATAGTACAGGAGATAGTCAGAGACTGCAGACATGATACAAGAGATGGTCAGAGACTGCAGACATGATACTGGAGAAGGTCAGAAACTGCAGACATGATACAGGAGAAGGTCAGAGACTGCAGACATGATACAGGAGAAGGTCAGAGACTGCAGACATGATACAGGAGAAGGTCAGAGACTGCAGACATGATACAGTACAGGGGGAGGGTAAGCAGATCTAGTACAGGGGTCAGGGGAGTACAGTAAAGGGGCAGTAATGTATTAAACAGATATGGTCTCCTCAAGCAGAGCTGCTCAGGGAAGTTGCTGTTACAGATCCCACCTATTCTGGCAGGCTGTCACTGGGCTAAATAAAAATTGGAATGACATATCCCCCTCTACCTTCCCCTGCAGAGTTTCTGGGTCTCTTCTGGCACTTTGCAGGGGTTAAGGAAGAACCCAGAGGTGGAGCATCTTATTACTGCTGCTGCTTGTGTGGGTAGGATGTGTACTGCACCAATCACATAGGATGAATAGGAAAGGGGGGATGAGCAGGGATTGGTGCAGTACACATCCCACCCACACAAGCAGCAGCAGTAATAAGATCCTCCACCTCGGGGTTCTTCCTTAACCCCTAAAAAAAATGGGGGGGGATGGGAACAATGGCATAGGGAAGAATGAAGAGGGGGTAAAAAGGAGGAAGTGGGTAAGAGATGGGGGGTGGGTAGAGGAGAATTGGTGTGAAACTAGGGGATCCTGGTCTGTATAGGGATACAGAAGGAGGAGGAGTTGTGCTGGCATGAGGGAAGGGGGGAAGGAGAGGCAAATAAATGGAGGTGAAGGGGCTGGAGAGGGATGGATTATGGCCATTTGCAATGTTTGTGTATGGGGGGGGAGGGGGGGCACACACCTGTGTGAAGGTGAAGTGCCTCCAGAGAAGAAGACTGGGAGGGGGGAGGGGAGAGAGGGACTATTGTTGGGAAGGTGTTAGAAAGAGAATTCCAGTCAGCTAGGGAAGAGGCTATATATTATCATGGCTGCTATCATGTTGGAAAACTGGCTGGGAGAAGGTAGCAAGGGTTAACAAGGCTGAGAGGAAAGCAGTGTGACTGGCAGAGACTGATGGATCTGTGTGAGGATGAAAGGAAAGTGGCTGAGGTGGTGGGAGGGAGAGAACAGAGTCTGGAGATATGAGAGACGGATAAGGTGACTGACCTGACATGCAAAAGAGCCGACCACAGCGAGGGGAACAGTTTGCAGCTTGGCAGGACAGTGACTGCTGGGAGAAAACTTCAAGGCCCTTTCATGCACCTAGGACCCCTGGGCAGTTCCTAGAGGTGCCTGAACATTAAGACAGCCCCTCCTCTAAGTGCAGACACATCCACCGGGACAGGAAAGCGCGCAGGCACACACAGGGCAGATGTAACCCGGACAATGAGGCAGATCAGTGTGTTGTGACAAGTACAGGAATGAACAATGCCATGTGTGTCTCTCTCCCTCCCGCATTCAGCTGCCAGAGGGAGAGAGACACACAGGGCATCGTTCCTGTACTCAGGGGAGGGCTGGCAGCCTTAGGCCTGGGGGGCAAGTCCAGTCAAGTGGCCCATTAACACCTTGGCGATCAGCCACCGTCGTTATACGGCAGCAGGTTGGCTCCCCGGCGCACACGGAATGACGCTGGAGCCGATGCGCGTGGCCAGCGGCCGCGATATCTGCCGGTGACCCGCGATCGCTCCTGAGAGAGACAGAAGCGCGATCTGTCAATGTAAACAGACATCCCTGTTCTGACAGGGGATTTAGAGAGAGATCTGCTGTTCCTAGTGATCAGGAACATCGGTCTCTCTACTCCCAGTCACTACACCCCCCCCAGTTAGAAACACCTCCCTATGGAACACTTAACCCCTTGATCCCCCCTAGTGTTAACCTCTTCCCTGCCAGTGACATTTATACAAAAATCAGTGGGTATTTTTAGCTCTGATCGCTGTATAAATGTCAATGGTCCCAAAAAAGTGTCAAGGTTCCAATCTGTCCGCCGCAATGTCGCAGTCCTGCTAAAAATTGCTGATCACTGCCATTACTAGAAAAAAATAAAAATAATAAAAATGTCATAAATTTATTCCCTATTTTGTAGACACTATAACTTTTGCGCAGACCAATCAATATACGATTATTGCAATATTTTTTTTTTACCAAAAATAAGTAAAAAAATACATATTGGCCTAGACTGATGAAGAAATATATATTTTTTGGGGGATATTTATTATAGCAAAAAGTTAAAAATATTGTTTTTTTTTCAAAATTTCACTCTTTTTTTGTTTATTGCGCAAAAAATAAAAACCGTGACCAAATACCAATACCATTTCTGGGAAAAAAAGGACGTCAATTATGTTTGGGTACAACATCTCACATCAATTGTCAATTAAAGCAACGCAGTGCAGTATCGCAAAAAATGGCCTGGTCAGGAAGCGGGTAAATCCTTACGTGGCTGAAGTGGTTAAACTTACCATCAGTGCCCATCAATGTAGCCTCATCAGTGCAGCCTGATCAGTGGTCATCAGTGCAGCCTCACCAGTGCAGCCTGATCAGTGCCCATCAGTGCCGCCTCACCAGTGCAGCCTGATCAGTGCCCATCAGTGCCACCTCACCAGTGCAGCCTGATCATTGCCCATCAGTGCAGCCTCACTAGTGCAGCCTGATCAGTGCCCATCCATGCAGCCTCACCATTGCAGACAGTGCCCATCAGTGCAGCCTCACCAGTGCAGACAGTGCCCAGGCATCAGTGCAGCCTGATCAGTGCCCATAATCTGTGCAGCCTGATCAGTGCCACCTCACCCATGCAGACAGTGCCATCATCAGTACAGCCTGATCCGTGCCCATGGGATGTGAGGGGTCAGCTGGGAATGTGTCAGGGTCTGGGTATGTGTTACAGCTAGGTACTTTCCTTGCACGGCCTCTTTGGAGGAGGGGGGTGATGAATCTCAGTCTTCTCTGCCACTCCGGAGACTCTGTTGGAGAATCTGACGAGTTGGAGAATCTGACAGAACGCCCGGTCCCAGCCCACAACCGCTCAGGTCATGTGTGACGTGCTGGCTGCCTATGAGACTCTTGGGAGGTGGGAGTTGTAGTTTGCTCCCACTGCCAGGAACTTCAGTGCGGCAATACTACAACTCCCAGAGTGCAGCGCAGCCCAGCCAGTCAGCGACCGCCTTCTAGTACTGTTTAACCCAGACCTACTAGGGTTTCCACCTTTTTTTCAAGCAAAACCCAAACCCTTTAGCGATGGCATTTGTTTTTTTTTGGGGGGGGGGGTATACCATATAAGATTGTAAAAGACCTGGGACACTTTTGGTGGCCTGAAAGAGTAGTAATGTGGCGCATAGCTCTCCGCAGCAAACAGTGCACGTGGCTGAATTGCGAGTGTTCTGCATGGAATGCAGGGGTCAGATATGTCCTGGGGAGAGGGCTAGTGCTAGCAGGGGGGTGTGTAGAGATAAATATGTGCTGGGGGGCAGTGGCGGTCGGTGAGAAAATTTGTTTGGGGGGGCGCAAACAAACTAATTCTGAAAAAAAAAGAAACATCAAATGCAGCCACTGCGCCCCATTAAATGCAGCCACTGTGCCCCATCAAATGCAGCCTCTGCGCCCCATCAAATGCAGCCACTGCGCCCCATCAAATTCTAGTGCTAGCAGGGGGGTGGGGAGAGATATATATGTGCTGGGAGGCAGTGGCGGTCAGTGATCAAATTTGTTTGGGGGGCGCAAACAAACTAATTCTGAAAAAAAAGAAACATCAAATGCAGCCACTGCGCCCCATCAAATGCAGCCACTGCGCCCCATCATATGCAGCCACTGCCCCCCATCAAATGCAGCCACTGCGCCCCATCAAATGCAGCCACTGCGCCCCATCAAATGCAGTCACTGCGCCCCATCATATGCAGCCACTGCGCCCCATCAAATGCAGCCAGTGCGCCCCATCATATGCAGCCACTGCGCCCCATCATATGCAGCCACTGCGCCCCATCATATGCAGCCACTGCAACCCATCATATGCAGCCACTATGCCCCATCAAATGCAGCCACTGTGCCCATCAAATGCAGCAACTGCGCCCCATCAAATGCAGCCACTGCGCCCCATCAAATGCAGCCTCTGCGCCCCATCAAATGCAGCCTCTGCGCCCCATCAAATGCAGCCTCTGCGCCCCATCAAATGCAGCCTCTGCGCCCCATCAAATGCAGCCACTGCACCCCATCAAATGCAGCCACTGTGCCCATCAAATGCAGCCACTGTGCCCATCAAATGCAGCCACTGCGCCCCATCATATGCAGCCACTGTTCCCATCATATGCAGCCACTGCGCCCCATCAAATGCAGCCTCTGCGCCCCATCAAATGCAGCCTCTGCGCCCCATCAAATGCAGCCTCTGCGCCCCATCAAATGCAGCCACTGCGCCCCATCAAATGCAGTCACTGCGCCCCATCATATGCAGCCACTGCGCCCCATCAAATGCAGCCAGTGCGCCCCATCATATGCAGCCACTGCGCCCCATCATATGCAGCCACTGCGCCCCATCATATGCAGCCACTGCAACCCATCATATGCAGCCACTATGCCCCATCAAATGCAGCCACTGTGCCCATCAAATGCAGCCACTGCGCCCCATCATTTGCAGCCACTGTGCCCATCATATGCAGCCACTGCGCCCCATCAAATTCAGCCACTCCGCCCCATCATATGCAGGGGTCAGATATGTCCTGGGGAGAGGGCTAGTGCTAGCAGGGGGGTGGGTAGAGATAGATATGTGCTGGGGGGCAGTGGCGGCCGGTGAGCAAATTTGTTTGGGGGGGCGCAAACAAACTAATTCTGAAAAAAAAAGAAACATCAAATGCAGCCACTGCGCCCCATTAAATGCAGCCACTGTGCCCCATCAAATGCAGCCTCTGCGCCCCATCAAATGCAGCCACTGCGCCCCATCAAATTCTAGTGCTAGCAGGGGGGTGGGGAGAGATATATATGTGCTGGGAGGCAGTGGCGGTCGGTGATCAAATTTGTTTGGGGGGGCGCAAACAAACTAATTCTGAAAAAAAATGAAACATCAAATGCAGCCACTGCGCCCCATCAAATGCAGCCACTGCGCCCCATCATATGCAGCCACTGCCCCCCATCAAATGCAGCCACTGCGCCCCATCAAATGCAGCCACTGCGCCCCATCAAATGCAGTCACTGCGCCCCATCATATGCAGCCACTGCGCCCCATCAAATGCAGCCAGTGCGCCCCATCAAATGCAGCCAGTGCGCCCCATCATATGCAGCCACTGCGCCCCATCATATGCAGCCACTGCGCCCCATCATATGCAGCCACTGCAACCCATCATATGCAGCCACTATGCCCCATCAAATGCAGCCACTGTGCCCATCAAATGCAGCAACTGCGCCCCATCAAATGCAGCCACTGCGCCCCATCAAATGCAGCCTCTGCGCCCCATCAAATGCAGCCTCTGCGCCCCATCAAATGCAGCCTCTGCGCCCCATCAAATGCAGCCACTGCACCCCATCAAATGCAGCCACTGTGCCCATCAAATGCAGCCACTGCGCCCCATCATTTGCAGCCACTGTGCCCATCATATGCAGCCACTGCGCCCCATCAAATTCAGCCACTCCGCCCTTCATATGCAGCCACTGCGCCCCATCATATGCAGCCACTGCGCCCCATATGTGCTTGGGGGGTCAGATATGTGCTGGGGGGAGGGCACTTTGAGAGAGAAAAGAGCCAGTGCAAGGGGGATGGGTAGGGGGGTAGGATATGTGCTGGAGGGGTGTTTTGGGAAGGAAGAGAGGGGTTGCCAGATTTCAAATCTAATCCACACTGAAGTTCTAGCATTGCCTTCCCCCTCCCAGCACCATATCCTCCTAACCCCTCGATCACTCATATGACATCTACCTTGTCCTCCTTTCCAGACACTCTCTCCCCCTCCCTCCTCCATCTACAGTACAGAGCATGATAAAAAGTTTGCAGACCTGAGGTTCAGAGCGTCCCTTCTCCCCCCTCCTCCTCCTCGTGTGTACAGAACGGACTAAGAAGGAGGGGAGGAGCTTTGATACACTGACACTGCTCTGCTCATCCAGCTGCTGTCAGGCAGAGAGGAGACTCGTCACTGCCGAAAAACAAAGTTAAAGTAACAGACAGCGCTGCGGCCGTTTTAATGATAAGGTAGGTGGCTTGGGGGGAATCTCCCCCCTCCCCCCCTGCCTGTACTACTTGTCACACCACACTGATCTCTGCCTCATTGTCCGGGTCCTCCTCTATCAGCGTCCCTGGCGACGCCACCGCACACAAGGAGAGGAGGAAGAAGGGGAAGCACTTTGGCGCCCCCCCTCTTCAGCGCTCGGGTGCGGAGCACCCCCTGCACCCCGTCCAGGACCGGCCCTGAACAAACCCTGCAAGACAAAGGCATTGCATACTAATTCATTATGAAATAATTACCTCAGAACGATGCCCTGAATCAGCGTCGGAACTACAAGTACAGTGACTATGGACTACATGTCCCAAGATGCCTTGCTCTGCCTTTAATTAAAAGAGTTATTCCGGATTCGCGGCTCCGGGGCTGTGATTGGCCAGAGCCACGATGACGTCACTCCACGAGCATGAATCACAAGTCCTGAAGAAAGGGCAACAGCGGCCCGTTTCTTCAGTGCGCATGCGCCAATGATGTCGGCAGCAGCGCATATATTGAATATCTCCTAAATAGGAATGAGCCCAATACCCCCCAGTTCGGTTCGCAACAGAAAAATTTGTGCAAACATGTGTACGCCGTTAAAGTCTATGGAACGCAAATGTGAAAAATCAAAAGTGCTTATTTTACAGGCTTATTGCAAGTTATTGCCATAACAAGTGTTTGGGGACCCGGGTCCTGCCCCAGGGGACATGTATCAATGCAATTTTTTTTTTAAAACGTCCGTTTTTTTGGGAGCAGAGATTTTAATAATGCTTAAAGTGAAACAATAAAAATTAAATATTTCTTTAAATATCGTTCCTTGGGAGTCTCCTTAGTCTGCCTGTAAAGTAGCACATCTTTCCCATGTTTATAACAGTACCACAGCAAAATTACATTTCTAAAAGGAAAAAAATGATTTTAAAACTGTTTGCGGCTATAATGCATTGTCAGGTCCTGCCAATATAGATAAAAATCATTGAAAAAAACTGCGTGCGACAAAAATACAAAAAATAAATAAATTGCATGGATGTCCCCCCTAAAATCCATACCAGGCCCTTCAGGTCTGGTATGGATAGTAAGGGGAACCTTGCACCAAAATAAAAAAAAATGGCGTGGGGGTCCCCCAGGCACTATATACGGTACTCTGAACAGCAGTATCTATACTGCCCTATATACTCTGCAGAAAAATTGGACCTTAGGTGTTGGTGGCACCAGAACACTGTAACCCCTCAGTTACTCTTGAGGGGCGCAGGATTGGGCCCTGCTGTTAAATATTATATACAAAATTGTAATTAAATGGCTCTGTTAAACAGGGGCAGAAAAATTGGGCCTTTGGTTTTGGTGGCACCAGAACCTTACACCAAAATTTTTAAAAAAATGGCGTGGGGGTCCCCCAGGCACTATATACTCTGAACAGCAGTATCTATACTGCCCTATATACTCTGCAGAAAAATTGGGCCTTAGGTGTTGGTGGCGCCAGAACACTGTAACTGCCCACAGTTACTCTTGTTGGGTGCAGGAATGGGCCCTGCTGTAAAACACTAGATCAAAAATTGTAATGACATGCCCCTGGTAAACAGGGGCAGAAAAATTGGGCCTTGGGTGGTGGTGGTGGTGCCTTAAACCAAAAATAATGTTGGAAGCTGGCATCATCAAGATTGAGGAGGAATAGGATAGTCAGCATAGGCAGTCTTCAAGGCATCCCACATTTATAGCAAATTCAATCAGTTACATCAGCATCAGGTGCTTGATAGCTGCTGATCCAAGACTGATTAATTTTTATGAATGTGAGCCTATCTACGGAGTCTGTGGACAGGCGCACTCTTTGATCCGTTACAAACCCAGCAGCAGTGAATGTGCGTTCAGAAAGCACGCTGGATGCAGGACAGGCCAGTAGCTCAACTGCATATTGAGCAAGTTCTGGCCAGTGGTCCATCCTCAAGACCCAGTAACCCAGTGGATGCTCTGTTGGAAAGGTCTCCAAGTCTGATCTTGCCCCTAGATATTCCTGCCCCATATAATGCAGACGCTGGTGATGGTTACTGGAACCGATCAGACCTTGGTGCTGAGGACTGAAAAATTGTTTAAAGGCATTGGTCAGCCGGCCACCTTCTCCACCACTCTTCCTCTGACTGAACGAAGCCTCAGCAACACGTTGTCCAGCACCAGGAAATGCTAACCTCCCAGGGTCTGGAAATGCGTTACACAAACCTTTCTTCAAGGCCTCCTGAAGATGTCTCATCCTCTGCTCCCTCTGCAAAGGCAGGATGAGCTCTGCAACTTTACCCTTGTAACGTGGATCAAGAACGGTTGCCAGCCAGTAATGATCCCTCTCCTTGATACCACAAATCCTAGGGTCCATTCGCAGGCTTTGCAGATTTAGGGAGGCCATGCAGCGTAAGTTTGCAGAGGCATTAGATTCTGAATCCTCAGGGTCACTCAGGATCACATGATCCGTAACTACCTCCTCCCAGCCACGTACAACTCTGGGGACTGAAAACCATCCCTTGAAGACTGCTGCGTGTTATCCTCTACATCCATGCTGACACAATACTCCTACTCCTCTTTTTCCTGTGTGTTTGGCAGGCCTGCAGGAATGCTATCTGGATAAAGGGAGCCTTGAGAGCAAAGAAAGTCCTCCTCTTTCTCCCGCTGTTCTGCCTCAAGTGCCCTGTCCATGATTCCACGAAGCATGTGCTCCAGCAGGAAGACTTGAGGGACAGTGTCACTGAGGCATGCATTGTCACTGCTCACCATCCTTGTGGCCTCCTCAAATGGTGACAGAACAGTGCATGCATCCTTGATCAGTAGCCACTGGCGTGGTGAAAAAAATCCAAGCTCCCCTGACCCTGTGCTGGTGCCATACTCGCACAGGTACTTATTGATGGCCCTCTGCTGCATTTGCAGCCGCTGCAGCATTGCCAATGTTGAGTTCCACCTGGTGGGCATGTCACAAATGAGGCAGTTGGTGGGACAATTGCATTTCCTTTGAATGTCAGCCAGCCGAGCACTGGCATTGTATGACCAGCGGAAAGGACCACAAACTTTTCTGGCCTGCCTCAGGAGATATTGTAAGCCTGGGTACCTGCTCAAGAACCGCTGCACCTCCAAATTCTGGATGTGTGCCAAACATGGAACATGAGTCAAGTGCGGAGAGAAGGTTGGTGCCATTGTTGCATACAACCATTCCTGGCTGAAGCTGCCGTGGCGTCAACCAACTCTGAGCCTGCCCCTGCAGAGCTGACAGAATCTATGCCCCAGTGTGGCTCCTTTCCCCTAGGCAGACCAACTCAAGCACCACATGGAATCTTTTAGCCTCACTGCTTGTGTAGCCCATTGAATGCTTACGGAGCACTACTCATCCGATCTCATCCGGGTCCGCAATCCTCAGATTCTGCAGACAAAGGAAAATCCTATTTTTCTATCGTCTGCAGAGCGGATCGGATGAACACGGACAGACGATCCGTGTTCATCCGATCCCCCCATAGGGGAGAGCAGAGGTCTGACAGGGCCGGCTAAGCGGGGATCAACGGAGCGATCCCTGCTGAGCAAGCGGAGGTTCACGGGCGGATCTTCACGGATCCGTCCCGTGTGAAAGGGGCCTTAAACTGCAGTTTTCAGTGCAAATGTCAATATTTAAGCTATAAACATGTAGCTAAAGCTATTAGCAATGTGTTTAAGTTAAACAAAAGTCAAAAAACATATTTCTCCATTTACATGAAGGTCAGATTAATATAACCCAGCCAGCACAGAGTTCCCCCATATATCAGGAGTCTGCAGGATTCCCCTTTACAGTGCATGAGAACTCTGACATGAAGGGGAACTTTGCAGATCATGATCTAAGTGGGAAGGCCCCTTTCACACTGGGGCGGTGGGTGCGTCAGCGATAAAGCAGCGCTATTTTTAGTGGCGCTTTACCGTCAATTTTGCGGCGCTATTCGGCCACTAGCGGGGAGCTTTTAATCCCCACTAATGGTCGAAAAAGGGTTAAAACCACCCGCAAAGTGCCGGCAAAATGCGCTTTTCCGGCGGTATAGCCGCGGTGACCATTCATTTCAGAAGGCAGGAGCGGTGGAGGAGCGGTATACACACACCGTTCCTCCACCGCTCCAAGGATGCTGCTATCAGGACATTTTTTAGCGTCCTGCCAGCGCACCGCTCCAGTGTGAAAGCCCTCAGGCTTTCACACTGGAGTGTGCGGAGCGGCTGTTTCAGAGCGCTTTGCAGGCGCTATTTTTAGCGTTATAGCGTCTGCAAAGTGCCTCAGTGTGAAAGGGGTCGAACTCTGATATAAAGGGGGGCACTGGTGACCAGACCCCACTTATATCAGAGTCCACTGCATTCCACTTTACTTCATTCCCCTTTACATCAGAGTGCCCCCTTGCACTGAAGGGTGGAATCCTGCAGACTATGATGTAAAGGGGAACTCTGGGAATGTGGGGAGGACTCTGGTGACCAGAGACCACCTTCCGCAAAAAGAAAACACTAAGGTAAGGGGGTTTATTGATATAAGGGGGGAACCTTTATATCAGTGCCCCGTTACAATATTGTATTGACTCCCCCCTCAGACTGGCCTGGTGGCGCTGTCACTGACCTCCTCTCAGGTGCATGGTGCAGGGCTCAGTCAGTCGGCTCCAGCTTGGTGGCTCTGGTTTTATCCCATAGTTTCCTCTCCGACGTCCATACATGTCTGACTTCTCCCATGACATCCATCCTGGCGGCACTCCCACTCTTGACTCCTCTCCAGACGTGATATAAGACAAGAGTTGGTCAGAGCAGGGCCGGATTAACATAGGGGCTATTGGAGCTGCAGCTCCAGGCCCCTTCCTCAAGATAGGCCCATTTGCCCAAAAAAAAAAAAAAATCTAAAAAAAAATAAAAAAAAAAAAAAAGATTGGCTTCGAGGATTGTAGCTCGGCGACCAGGGGCCACAGAGACCCCATATTTGGGGGGTATGTAGCTGAAGACCCACCCCACCACTGGTCAAAATATGGGGCTGCTATCATTTAGGCCCCTTTCACACTGAGGCGTTTTTACCGCGTTTTCGCGGTAAAAATAGCGCTGTAATAACGCCTGAAATAATCCTGCCCCAGCATTCTCAATGTGAAATCTCTGAGGGCTTTCACATTGAGGCGTTTTGCTGGCTGGGCGTTGAAAAAAATCCTGCAAACAGCTTTTTTAGAGCAACTTTAGGGCGCATAAAATAGCGCTGTAAAAACGCCTATCCCCATTGAAATGAATGGGATTCGCGGTAAAAACGCGGTAAAAACGCATAGGCATAAGCGTTATGTTAAAAAATAGCGCTAACGCCTATGCGTTTTTACCGCGTTCGCACTAATTTTAGCGCGAACGCGGTAAAATCGCGGTAAAAACGCAAACGCGTTAGCGCTATTTTTACCGCGATCGTGGTAAAAACGCGGTAAAATCGCGGTAAAATAGAGGTACAAAATCCTATAATTTTGGAGCGTTTTTTCAACGCCTCAGTGTGAAAGGGGCCTTAGGGTTCCGGAGATACGAGGATGCTTGCGCAGCCTGTCAGAAGCTACATACAGAGCGGACAGTTTAAATACAAGCTGACACACTCTGCAGCAGAGAGGATGAGCTCACAGTGCTTATAATAATTATTTGTATATCACTAAAACTGCTTTCACACTATGCCGCCCCGAGCGTTGGCGGTAAAATAGCGGTAAAACGCTGCTATTTTACCGTCGGATTTGCGGCACATTTCGGCCACTAGCAGGGCACTTTTAACCCCCGCCAGCGACCGAGAAAGGGTAAAAAAACGCCCGAGATGTGCCGCTACAGCGGCGTATTTCCAGCATACGGCGGTGCTGCCCATTGATTTTAATGGGCAGGAGCGCATTAGGAGCGGTGAGTTCACCGCTCCTAATGCACTCTAAAGAAGTTGCTGGCAGGACTTTTTCTGACGCCCTGCCAGCGCACCGCTCCAGTGTGAATAGAGCACCTGTTTAAGGGCGGATTGCAGGTGCTATTTTTTTTTAAAGAGACTGTTTGTTTGATTCATTAAAAAAAAAAAAAAACACTAAAGTTATCACGATTTATTTTGTTGTATACTAAGCGATGCTTTAAATTTTTTTACAGGTTACATGTTGAGAGTTACAGAGGAGGTCTAGTGCTAGAATTATTGTTCTCGCTCCAACGATCGTGGCGTATGTAACCTGTGTGTATCTGGCTCTGATACTAGCCAGGGCCTACCCAGCCACTGACTAGTATTTCTCCCCAGCCTGTCCCCACACACCCTCTCACCTGCTGACCTGTGGATGGGGGAATCACTCCTGCAGTGTTATTGTGTTCTGCCTGTGAATACAATGATCAGTCTTGCTAACTATAGCTGGCAGCACTGATTGTTTTGGGAAAAACCTGACAGGCTGGTTGTACTCAAGTCAGATAATAGATTGACTTGTGTAAAACCAGCTAGCCCATACATAGATCGACTATGGCTGGTCTCTGCTTAATTGGCGTAATTTCAATCCATGTATGGCCCGCTTAACCACTACGCAGTCCCTAAACATCCTTCCACAAACCTTTACATTTTTCCTTCCCAGATTCCCTTTATTCTCTTCACCTGTAAATACTCTCCACACTTCTCTCCTGCTCATACTGCTCACTGTCATACCCTCCACACTTCTCTCCTATACATAGTGCCCACTGTCATACCCTACACACTCCTCTCCTGTGCATAGTGCCCGCTGTCATACACTTCTCTCCTGTACATAGTGCCCACTGTCGTACTCTCCACACTCCTCTCCTGTACATACAGCTCACTGTCATACCCTCCACACTCCTCTCCTATACATAGTGCCTACTGTCATACCCTCCACACTCCTCTCCTGTGCATACTGCTCACTGTCATACCCTCCACGCTCCTTCCCTATACATACTGTTCACTGTCATACCCTCCACACTTCTCTCCTATATATAGGGCCCACTGTCATACCCTCCACACCTCTATCCTGTACATACTGCCCATTGTCATATCCTCCCCACTCTTCACTGTCATACCCTCCACACTTCTCTCCTATACATAGTGCCCGCTGTCATACCCTCCACACTCCTCTCCTGTACATACTGTTCACTGTCATACCCTCCACACTTCTCTCCTATACATAGTGCCCACTGTCATACCCTCCACACCTCTATCCTGTACATACTGCCCATTGTCATATCCTCCCCACTCTTCACCGTCATACCCTCCACACTCCTTTCCTGTGCATACTGCTCACTGTCATACCCTCCACGCTCCTTCCCTATACATAGTGCCCACTGTCATACCCTACACACTCCTCTCCTGTACATAGTGCCCGCTGTCATACACTTCTCTCCTGTACATAGTGCCCACTGTCGTACTCTCCACACTCCTCTCCTGTACATACAGCTCACTGTCATACCCTCCACACTCCTCTCCTATACATAGTGCCCGCTGTCATACCCTCCACACTCCTCTCCTATACATAGTGCCCACTGTCAAACCATTTACACTCCTCTCCTATACATAGTACCCACTGTCATACCCTCCACACTTCTCTCCTATACATAGTGCCCACCGTCATACCCTCCAAACTCCTCTCCTGAGCATACTGCTCACTGTCATACCCTCCACGCTCCTTCCCTATACATAGTGTCCACTGTCATACCCTCCACACTTCTCTCCTATACATAGTGCCCACCATCATACCCTCCACACTCGTCTCCGGTACATACTGTTCACTGTCATACCCTCCACACTTCTCTCCTATACATAGTGCCCGCTGTCATACCCTCCACACTCCTCTCCTGTACATACTGTTCACTGTCATACCCTCCACACTTCTCTCCTATACATAGTGCCCACTGTCATACCCTCCACACCTCTATCCTGTACATACTGCCCATTGTCATATCCTCCCCACTCTTCACCGTCATACCCTCCACACTCCTTTCCTGTGCATACTGCTCACTGTCATACCCTCCACCAGGGGCGGATCCAGAGTCTTTTCTCGGGAGAGGCACTGCCAAAAAATGATTTTTTTTGTGGGAAATTTATCGGGGAAATGGTTGGTGTCGGCGCTTCAATCATCCCGGCACCATGGTTGTTATGGTGTCAGGATGATTGAAGCGCATTATTTCTATTATTACATTGTAATATGAAATTAAATAGTTCAATGCAGAATCAGTGGGAGCCCCGAGTGTGTCACTTGCCACCGTCGCCTGCAATTAGTGGGAGCCCTGAGCGTGTCACTTGCCACACGTTGCGGATTGTCACTTGCCACGTCACCTGTCACACCTTGCGGATTGTCACTTGCCACATCACCTGCCACACCTTGCTGATTGTCACTTGCCACGTCACCTGCCACACCTTGCTGATTGTCACTTGCCTGCCACCAGATGCAGATTGTCATTTGCCACGTCACCTGACACAATTTGTGGATTGTCACTTGCCACGTCACCTGCCATATCTTGCTGATTGTCACTTGCCTGCCACCAGATGCAGATTGTCATTTGCCATGTCACCTGACACAATTTGCGGATTGTCACTTGCCACGTCGCCTGCCACACCTTGCGGATTGTCACTAACTTGCCTGCTAAGGTGTAGTTTTGGTTGTCTCTTGCTGTGTCCCAGAGTCAGGCAGCAGAGAGATAATGTAATCTCTCTGCTGCCTGCACAGTGAGGGCGGAAGTCACTGCAGGAATGTAGGTCAGGCACGGGCAGTGAGAGATGATCTCATCTCTCTGCTCCCCCGCTCCCGGCTAGCTGATTGGCCAGCTGCCACACTGAGCCTGCTCTCTCACTCTCACCTGCGCTGCCAACACACTGAGCAGCACGGTCTGCCCACGAACCGCGCCGCCCCCCGACAACAAACCGCGCCGCAAGCGGAGCCACCCGCTTTCTTACCCGTCTGTGGAGCCGCACGCTATTGCACCTGCCCACAGAGCGGCCTGACGTGACTCACTGACGTCACTCGTTGCTAGACGCCAAGCGGCCCAGGCGTTAGCAGCGAGTGCAGGGAAGAGGCTCCACCCACCTCTTCCTCCGCTCCTGGTATCGTGTCAGTGCACCACGTAACTACATTAGACGAGTCTCTCTCTCAGCGCCGCTGATCGGCTGATGTGAGAAACTGAGAGAGAGACTCAGAGAGGCAGCGGCAGCCGCAGAACAAGTACTGTATATACTCGAGTATAAGCCGACCCGAATATAAGCCGAGGCACCTGATTTTACCCCAAAAAACTGGGAAAACTTATTGACTCAAGTATAAGCCTAGGGTGTCCTAGGCTTATACTTGCCTCACTTTGCCTCACTGTGCCCATGCCTCACTGTGACCATGACTAGACTGATGTTTAACATGGAAGTCTATGGAAGGAGTGCCCGGCTTTGAAAAATCGGTTCTCCCAGACACCAAACTTTTCAAACTTATAGAGGAGACATGGGGCTACATGTGTGCCAAGTTTGGGGTCCAGAGGACCTACGACCGGCCGGTACCGTGTCCGCAAAATCACTGGAGAAATGACCGTTTAACATTGGAGTCTATGGAAGGGGTGTCCGGGTTTAAAAAATCAGTGCTCCACGGCCGTAAGTCCCCCAGACACCAAACTTTGCACACTTGTAGAAGAGACATTGGGCTACATGTGTGCCAAGTTTGGGGTCCAGGGGTCCTACGGCTGGCCGGTACCGAGTCCCCAAAGTTCGGGAGATCAGGCGCAAAAAAAAAACAGAGCAAGCAAGTGAGTGTGACAGATGGTCTCGGGGGGGGGGCAATTGCCCTGTTGCCCCCCCCTGGATCCGCCACTGCCCTCCACGCTCCTTCCCTATACATAGTGCCCACTGTCATACCCTACACACTCCTCTCCTGTACATAGTGCCCGCTGTCATACACTTCTCTCCTGTACATAGTGCCCACTGTCGTACTCTCCACACTCCTCTCCTGTACATACAGCTCACTGTCATACTCTCCACACTCCTCTCCTATACATAGTGCCCACTGTCAAACCCTTTACACTCCTCTCCTATACATAGTACCCACTGTCATACCCTCCACACTTCTCTCCTATACATAGTGCCCACCGTCATACCCTCCAAAATCCTCTCCTGTGCATACTGCTCACTGTCATACCCTCCACGCTCCTTCCCTATACATAGTGTCCACTGTCATACCCTCCACACTTCTCTCCTATACATAGTGCCCACCATCATACCCTCCACACTCCTCTCCTGTACATACTGTTCACTGTCATACCCTCCACACTTCTCTCCTATACATAGTGCCCACTGTCATACCCTCCACACCTCTATCCTGTACATACTGCCCATTGTCATATCCTCCCCACTCTTCACTGTCATACCCTCCACACTTCTCTCCTATACATAGTGCCCACTGTCATACCCTCTACACTTCTCTTCTGTACATACTGCTCACTGTCTTACCCTCCACACTCATCTCATGTACATACTGCTCAGTATCATACTGTCCACACTCCTCTCCTGTACATACTGACCACTTTCATAAACTCCTCTATTGTACATAGTGCCGGCTGTCATACCCTCCACACTCCTCTCCTTTACATACTGCTCGCTCTCATACCCTCCACATTCCTTTCCTGTACATACTGCCTATTGTCATACCCTCCTCACCTGTACATACTGCCCACTGTCATTCCCTCCACACTCTTCTCCTGTACATACTGCTCACTGTCTTACCCTCCACACACATTTAATGTACATACTGCTCAGTATCATACCGTCTACACTCCTCTCCTGTACATACTGCTCACTGTCATACCCTCCACACTCCTCTCCTGTACATACTGCCCACATTCATAAACTCCTCTATTGTACATAGTGCCGACTGTCATACCCTCCACACTCCTCTCCTGTGCATACTGCCCACTATCATACCCTCCACACTCCTCTCCTGTACATACTGCCCCATTATACCCTCCACACCCCTCTCCTGTACATACTGCCCACTCTCATACCATCCACACTCCTCTCCTGTACATACTGTAACCCAACCTTACCCTCCACACTCCTCTCCTGTACATACTGTAACCTAACCTTACCCTTCACACTCCTTTCCTGTACATACTGCCAACTATCTTTCTCTCCACATTTCTCTCCTGTACATAGTGCCCCCATCATACCCTCCACATTCCTTTCCTGTACATACTGCCCACTGTCATACTCTCCACACTGCTCTTCTGTACATACTGCCCACTTTCATACCCTCCACACTCCTCTCCGGTACATACCACCCTCTGTCATACCCTCCACACTCCTCTGCTGTGCATGCTGCCCACTGTCATACCCTTCAAACTCCTCTCCTGTACATAGTGCCTTCTGCCATACCCTCCACACTACTCTCCTGTACATAGTGCCCACTGTTAGACCCTCCACATTCCTCTCCATTACCTGCACATACTTCCCAGTTTTATACCGTCCATACTCCTCCCCTAAGCCTCTTACCCACAAAAAACAGTTATTTAAAATTATACAGAATATCCTCAATGTTACCAGCTGTAGAATAGGCACAATTTTGTTAGTTCAACTGAAGGAAATCTTCTCAGTCCTCATATTTGTTCTGCCCCATTATTAGTACTCATTTCATTTTGTGATTACTATTGTGATGTATAGAGGAACAATGGGGATCTCAGCTACTCTAAATATAGCACTGGTGAAAAAAGTGCCGCTTAAAAATATTTTTGAAATGTTGGCAACTATGCACTTAGGCACTGACCAAAGGCCACCGGGTCAGTAGGGGGCCCCATGAGAGGCTCCTGGGATCCTGTGATAATAAAGCGGTAGTAAACTTTGCTAACATTACTACTTTTTAGAGGCCCTGAGGTAGGTTTTGCCATAATTTACAAGTATGCACAGCATATTAGCACATTAGGGTACATTTAAATTGTCAGACTGAGCCCTCCAGCGCTGTGATCAATCCGGCGGGTCCTGAGCGCTTCCATTTTCACCCGGTCTTCCTTCTGGGCTCTGTGCCTTCGGTCACTTGCCTTGGCCGGGCTGCGTTGATGTCATTCCGACGCATGCTCATGCGCATCCTCTCTCTCTCATCCCCCCTTTCTTCCTCATCCTCCCTCCCTTACCCCTCACCCCTCTCTCACCCTCTCTCTCTCTCTCTCTTTCTCATCCTCCCTCTCTCTCTCTAATTTAATTTGTTATAACAAAAAATTGTTTGCATATTTATTTATTTATTATTTATAAAAGGCCCACCAAAATCCTCAGCACCAGGCCCATGATGTTCTTAATCTGGCCCTGGGTCAGAGGCTGCAGATGGTACAGGAGAGGTCAGAGGCTGCAGATGGTACAGGGGAGGTCAGAGGCTGCGGATGGTACAGGGGAGGTCAGAGGCTGCGGATGGTACAGGAGAGGTCAGAGGCTGCGGATGGTACAGGAGAGGTCAGAGGCTGCGGATGGTACAGGAGAGGTCAGAGGCTGCGGATGGTACAGGAGAGGCTGTGGATGGTACAGGAGAGGTCAGAGGCTGCGGATGGTACAGGAGAGGCTGCGGATGGTACAGGAGAGGTCAGAGGCTGCGGATGGTACAGGGGAGGTCAGAGGCTGCGGATGGTACAGGGGAGGTCAGAGGCTGCAGATGGTACAGGGGAGGTCAGAGGCTACGGATGGTACAGGAGAGGCTGCGGATGGTACAGGAGAGGTCAGAGGCTGCGGATGGTACAGGGGAGGTCAGAGGCTGCGGATGGTACAGGGGAGGTCAGAGGCTGCCGATGGTACAGGGGGGTCAGAGGCTGCGGAGGGGGGACAGGAGGTCAGAGGCTGCTGAGGGGGTACAGGAGGTCAGAGGCTGCAGAGGGGGGGACAGGAGGTCAGAGGCTGCAGAAGGGGGGCAGGAGGTCAGAGGCTGCGGAGGGGGGGACAGGAGGTCAGAGGCTGCGGAGGGGGGATAGGAGGTCAGAGGCTGCGGAGGGGGGGATAGGAGGTCAGAGGCTGCGGAGGGGGGCACAGGAGGTCAGAGGCTGCGGAGGGGGGGACAGGAGGTCAGAGGCTGCGGAGGGGGGACAGGAGGTCAGAGGCTGTAGGGGGGACAGGAGGTCAGAGGCTGCAGAGGGGGGGACAGAAGGTCAGAGGCTGCGGAGGGGAAACAGGAGGTCAGAGGCTGCAGAGAGGGGACAGGAGGTCAGAGGCTGCGGAGGGGGAACAGGAGGTCAGAGGCTTCAGGGGGGGACAGGAGGTCAGAGGCTGCAGAGGGGGGACAGGAGGTCAGAGGCTGTGGAGGGGGGGGACAGGAGGTCAGAGGCTGCGGAGGGGGAACAGGAGGTCAGAGGCTGCAGGGGGGACAGGTGGTCAGAGGCTGCGGGGGGGGGACAGGAGGTCAGAAGCTGCGGGGGGGACAGGAGGTCAGAGGCTGCAGGGGGGACAAGAGGTCAGAGGCTGCGGAGGGGGGGGACAGGAGGTCAGAGGCTGCGGAGGAACGTACGAAGGGACAGACGATACCTCACTGAGCGGCGCCGGCGCACTACGGCTTAAGTTTTAAAAATGGCAGCGCTCGGCGCCATCGTGTCACTGTGCATGCACCCGCCTTTCCGGAACTTGCCGATCGTGTACGGGCTTTCTCGAGCACGGCTAGTTTCGGAACTGCACTGGCGCATGAGCAGTTGCATGTCGGGCCCTGCCCCGCAGCCATATTTTTTTCAGGTGCCGCTACCCTCACAGCGGCCCCAGAAGCAGCCAGGCAGCCGGCCCACCTGAAGTTTTCCCGGTGGGCCAGTCCGGCCCTGCTGATGAGTAGAGTTATTCCACAAAACGCATTGAGCTATTTGATGCTACCCATGTGTTTACATTCTAGGAACTACTCTCAACATGTTATTGTATCAGACTGCACCATTCTATATGTTTTATATATTATCGATCCATATGGATCATAAAAGTCTGGCACTACCATGTATTACTATGTTATTATGCTATGTTGCTTGTATGTATTACATGTATGGAATAAAACATTTTATCTTTATATAAAATGGTTCCCTGTTTACATTGTACCATGTTATAGCGGCTTTATACAACTATGATTTACCTGCCAGACACATTTGTAACCCATTTACACCGCATGCTTCATATATAGTCCCAAATCTTCCTCTCTTAGTTAGTTAAGCTAGCATTTAGACGCTTAGCATGTGGATGGCTGGGACCAAATACATTTTTACGGTTCAGCAACTGGGGTAGGGAAATTTGCCTGCTAAAATCAATTGGTGGTGTACTGATAGAAGCAGATTGGCTGCAAGTACTTAGGACACCCATTGCTATACCTTCATTCCTCTCAGTGCAAGTTTTTGAGAGGACTTGAGGTATAGTAGGGTTGGAGATCCCAGATAGGCGCAAGGAGAAGCCTGCCTTTTTCTATGATGTGGGTCTTTCAAGGAGGCACAACTCCAATGAGGCAGGATGTCCTCTAGGGGGGCAGCTTAAGGGCAGCCACACTATTGAATCACACCGCAGAGCTCCGCAGGTGCAGGGCGCTGTTGAATCCCTGCTGACTTTTAAAAGTCCCTTGGTGTGGGCCTTTTTTGACACGTGTGCAGCATATCGCACCATTGCTGTTTGCAACCTATGTCTGAAGCGGATCAAGCTTGGGCACCACATGCTTGACCAGACAAATGACGACCTGCCGTGCAGTCCATTGTCAACAACACTATACATGCCCGCTATTTAAGCAGCCTTATATAGTGTGGCACATGGACTTAGTCCCCCTGAGCCATGATTGGCCAAAGGCACCCTGGGAGAGCCAGGTTTCAGTAATGTAAGGAAAGTTAAGGTAGTTGAACCTAGGTGTGTTTTTAAGACAGAAAAAGCATTCCAGAAGGCACATGAGTAGCAGGGGACTGGTTCTATGAGGCAGGGGAATAGAAATTAGATTGTATGCATATGGTAGCTATGAGAGGAAGGAGGGAGCCAGGTGTGGGGGTGAAAGTTCGATTTCTGAGGGACAGGATTAGGAGAAATCTCCTCAACAGTTAAGAGAAGTGTGGAGGGTAAGGGAAGTAAGACAGGATTGAGATTTGTATGAGCACACATGCCCCTGTGTCCTGAAATTTCTGTCAAAATGCAGGTTCAATATTAGCAAAATTTGTGAAATAAGTAATGGGGAGAGGGCAGTAGTGATAGTGCTATATATTTAAACTTTGGAATGGAAAACAGGAAAAAATTAACAAGAGATGATAGGAGAAGACACTACTGTGAGAAGGAAAGGTAGAGAAAGCATATTACAAGGTAGAGAGTGCAAGAGTCATGAAAGAAAGATATAACTGGAAGAATGCAGGTTCACTTGCTATTTAGTAAAATATAAGTAATCACATTACCTTATGATGTAAATAAATAATATATACAACCAGTACTGTTTTGTATAATATGCATAATACAATTTTGCTCATGAAGCAAAAAGCAAAACAAAAGGAAGCAAATGTTGATAAATGCTATTTCTCTATACAGTAGATCTATTAATTGCATCAATATAAGTTTTTTTGTTTCTGTTTATTTAATTAAGGTCCATGTTTGGGCCGGGTGTATCAGTGACTTTAAAAGTTTGAATTTATCTAGTTTCTCTTCTTAAAATTAGCCCATCATATTCCTCCTCCCCCCCCCCCCCAAGATCCTTGTGAACTCTATCTAGGCGTAGGAATTTGAGGTAAGTGGTGTCAACGCTGTGCTACATGCCCACATGTTTGATTCTGGCAGCTCTTACAGCAAATTCCTAGCCCTAGATAGAATCCATGAAGACTCCAGAGATATTACGATAAGCTAATTCTAAAAAGAGAAGCTTGATGAATACGAATATAATATTGAAAGACACAGTGCAGACAGATTCCCAACCTACGTTCCATTCCCCTGCTGTAACCAAGGAATTGCAGTTCAGCAGGACCCATTGGACAGATTAGATTAATTCCCCTTTCTCTGATCTTCTGAGCTATATAAAATGTCTGGTGCCAGTTTCATTTTTTCCAGGACCTGGCAACTGAAAGCAAAGAAAAGCAAGTAAAGCTGAACAAATGGAAGAAATAAGGAAACTAGCAGCAGGAAATATGTCTTAAGCCTCGTACACACGGTCGGACTTCCATCAGATTTTTCCGTGTTTTTTTGTCCGAACGGAGTTGGTTGGGAACACCCATAGCATACACACGCTCGGACTTTTCTGCAAACTTTCCCAAAACTTTTTCCAACATCACGTGGTTTTTCTGCTCTTTACCGCCACCCTTTGGTCAACTTCTGCTATTGTTGGTTGATTGTAACATTATTTGTTTTGTCCATCGGACAAAAGTCCGATGGTTTTCTGTACACACGGTGGGACTTTGCTCCATCTGACTTTTGTTGGGCAAAAGTTTGTCCGTTTGCAGACCCAACATTTGTCCGATGAAAACAAAAAAACAAAAAAAAAAAAGTTTGTCTAATGGAGCGTACACACGGTCGGATTGTTGGTCCAACTTGTACGGGGCTTAAGTTAGGCCCAAGTTACACTGGCAATTTTGTAGCATACACAGAATCATTCTAGTTAGTGTTTCAATTGCCATTCCATTGCCAAAAGCTTTTTTTTTTTTTACATGGTATCTCTTTTTAATACTATCTATAAAAAATCTAACTGTGCACACACTAGATATTGGTTTTCTTAAGCAAAGGCAGAGCAAATGCTATTTTCTTTTAATCTCTCTCTTTCTAATAACATCTCCATATGGCCACATTTAAACAGAGACGATAGTGAGATTGCTCTATCTCTGATCACCTGTTGTGTGAGAACATTTCAGTTTGATCTATTCATTTATGTAAATAGGCTTTTTTTCTTAAAGTACCAGTAGTTAAGGCTAGCTTGACAAAAGTGAAAATGAGCTTGGTAAATGTGAGAATGAAAAATATTTTAAATACCGTATGTTATATATATATATATTGTCTGTGCACCTACTAGATCAATGTCTTCTTTCAGCACAAAAGCAACACATGTGTATTATTAACTGGCTTGGGGATTTTTCGGGTCTGAATTAATTGGTCCAAAGCACAGATAATGGAAAATTGAATTCAAATACTTACTTACCGTAATTTTCCTTTCCTGATGAGCTCCATGTCAGCACAGCTGGGTGAGGCCCCGCCCACCCCCCTACGTAATCAGGACTTAACTATAATATTTTTGCTCACTGCAGCCTCAGCGTTTCGTAACTATTACTGCTTAACTGGGCGGGTTCTGTGCTGACATGGAGCTCATCAGGAAAGGAAAATTACGATAAGTAGTTGAATTCAATTTACCGTTTTCCTGATGGCTCCATGTCAGCACAGCTGGAAATTAACTAGCTACACACGGGAGGGTCATGCTTGAGAATTTTTTTAAATCCATATAGGAGGCGGAAGCTAGCACGCTCCTGCCAAAATCTATGGTAGTCAGAGCCACTGGCTCCACACGGTAATGTGTCATGAAGGTATGTATAGACATCAATGTAGCTGCCTTGCAGATCGTCTCCAAGGACACTTGTCCAACCACTGCCCAGGAGGTAGAGACTCCTCTCGTAGAATGCGCTGTGCCTCCCTCAGGCACAGGCAACCCTCTTGCTCTGTAGGCTAGAGCTATCGTTTTAACCAACCATGTGGCGATCACTCTACTAGAAGCCCTCAGGCCTTTGCGGGCACCATTCGGAATGATGAAGAGATTGTCCGACTTCCTAAGTTCGGCTGTTGCGTCCACATAGGCTCTCAGTGAAGCTCCTACATCGAGCGGATTTGGATCCTGAGAGTTTTCTGCGAGAAACAATGGGAGAGTAATTTCCTGTGTCATATGGAAAGTAGAGGCTACTTTCGGGACAAATCCCAGCATTGGTATGAGTACTGCTCTATCCGGGAAGAAAGAGAGGAAGGGCTCCTTAAACCCCAGCGCGGCCATCTCGGATACCCTTCTGGCTGAGGTTACTGCCACGAGAAAGGCAGTCTTCAATGTGAGATGCCACAGAGAGACCAGAGAGGCAAATGTGTCTGACGACAGGAAGTCCAAGATTAAGGGTAAGTCCCATTTCGGAAATCTTGGCAACATTGGCGGTTTCAGGTGGATGGTTGCTCTGAAGAATTGAATCACCAATCTTTCAGCGGCCCATTGGACACCAGTAAAAGCCGAGATAGCAGACATGTGAGTCTTCAAAGTGCTTATGGAGAGACCTAATTCCAAGCCCGCTTGGAGGAATTCCAGGATGTGGCAGAATTTTGGTGGGTCAGGCAGAAATCATGTCTGTGTGCAAATTCCACAAACTTGTTCCAGGTCCTGCTGTAGGCATTGTTGGTACTGCCTTTCCTTGCCTTCATAAGGGTATTCATGACTCTAGTTAAGCAACCCAGACTAGTTAGTCTACGCCTCTCAAGACCCAGGCCGTCAATTTCAGGCTCTCTTTGGCCGGGTGGCAGATTGGCCCCTGTTTCAGTAGGTCTGAGGTTACTGGTAGAGGTCGTGGCTTCCTAATGCTCAATGAGCGGAGTAGAGGATACCAAGGTCTCTTTGGTCAGTCTGGAATTACTGCCAGGACAGATACCTTCTCTTGTCGTAGTCTTTGCAGGAAGAGGAGGATCACTGGGATCGGAGGGAAAGCATATGCTGTTCTGAAGTTCCATTCTGCTGTTAGAGCATCCACTCCTGCTGCCTGTGGGTGGCTGAACTGGGTGAAGAACCGTGGTAGTTTGGTGTTGATGGCAGAGGCAAATAGATCTACTTCTGGCAGGAAGGCCCATGCCACCAAGCTCCGGAAGATCTGTGGAAACAGGGCCCATTCGTTGTTGTTCAAATCCGCTCTGGACAGGTAGTCTGCTTGAGCGTTCAGATGTCCAGGCACATACACTGCCGTTAGCAATTGTAAATTGGCCTGAGCCCAGTCCATGATTGGGGTCACCTCCCTCAGGAGGGTAATGCTGTGAGTGCCCCCTTGCCTGAGGACGTAAGCCACTGCCGTCACATTGTCTAGTTTTAGAAGGACAGGCGCTCCCTGAATTTGATTCTTAAAGGCCAGGAGGGCCTGGAAGGCTGCTCTCAACACCAATATGTTGGAGACCATGTTGGTCGCCTGGAAAGTCCAATGGCCTTGGGCCCACTGGTCTTTGTATAGGTCTCCCCAGCCCGTACCGCTGGCATCCGATTAGACGATTTGCCATTTCGTCGTGAGTAAGGAATGGCACCTGGTAAGGTTCTGTTGTCTTGCCCACCAGTCTAAATTGATCTTCATCTGGGCTGTGATTTGGACTTTCCGATCAAAATCTCATGATTTCCATTCATCCAGGAGACCCATTTGGAAGAGGTGTGAATTCCATTGAGCCCACTTGACCATCGGAATAATTGAGATCATCATGCCTAGGAGTCGCATGCACTCTATTGTTGACATATAGGTTTCCTTTTGAGCTTCTGACATTGTTTTGAGTATGCCGGACATCTTGTCCCTGGGCAACGTCACTGACGCCATTTGGGTATCTATCTTGGCACCTAAATACACCAGGGATTGAGTCGGCACAAAGTGACTCTTTTCTCAATTGATTAGCCATCCAAAGATCTCTAGTGTCAACAAAGATGTGTCCCGGTGTATTATGAGCGTGTTTCTGTCTTGGCTCAGCAGCAAGATGCCTGCCGTCCAAGTAATGGTGTATGCGGATACCTTGCAGTTGTAGGTGTGCAACCAGTGCCACTAGGACTTTCGTGAATACTCTGGGGGACGTGGTCAGCCCGAAGGGTAGGCACACAAATTGATAGTGAAGTTGTCCAATCTCAAACCGAAGGAATCTCTGGTAGTACGGAGCCACGGGTACATGGAAGTACGCATCCCTGAGATCCACTGATAGTAGCCAATCCCCTGGTTGGACATTTTTTAGGATTGTCTGGAGCGACTCCATACTGAACCGATCCTTTTTGATGGATCTGTTGAGATATCTCAGAGATCTATTACTGGCCTCCACACCCCCGACTTCTTTTGAACCAAGAATAGAGGCGAGTAGACTCAAGAAAAATGTTCCCGTTGAGGTACTGCGATTATTGCTTCTTGATCCAGGAAGGTCTGAATGTAATTCCAAAAGACCTCCCGTTTTTCCCCCTCTGGGGGCATTTTTATGGAGACAAAGGTTCTGCGGGGTCGGTTGAGGAATTTCCAGTTGTGCCCATACCTGATGGTTGATATCACCCACGGCTCCTTTATCTTTTCTGCCCACACTTGACGAAACCTGAACAGCCTGGCTCCCACCCGGGAAGTGTAAGCCGGTGTGTAGTCAAAAGGACTTCCGGGCTTGTTGTCCCCCAGAGGGGGCTGGTCTTCCAGACTTGCGGTTTGTTGCCGAGTTTGGCCACTGCCTGCGAAACTCCCTTCCTGGTTTGTAGGACCTGGTGGCTCTGCCTCTAGGTCTCGCCGCGCTTCGAAAAGTCGCTTTTTTCCTAAGAAGCAGCATCTGATCCTGTGGGATGAATCCCGATTTTCCCCCAGTCACTTTAGTGATAGCCGTATCAAGCTTATTACCAAACAGGGAGTGATCTTCGAAAGGTATTTTGCACCAACCTTGCTTGGACGCAGGATCCGCCACCCAGGGCCTGAGCCACAGGGCTCTTATGGCCATCACCGCATTTAGCATTACTCTTGCCAAAATTTTGATTATGTTGATGGATGCTTCAGCCATAAATGCAGCTGTTAGCTTCAAATTTGCTATCGGGGCTAAGACCTCAGCTTTGCACAGGTCATTTTCAACCGCCCCTTCGGTTCTCTGCACACAGATCTCCATGGCCTTAGAGATGGTGGCTAAAGCCATCGTCGGTCTACATACTCCACTGGCCAATGTGTAGATCTTTTTAAGATCCATATCCACCCTTCTGTTTAGAATGTCTTTGAAGGGCACCATGGGTCACATGCCTGGTGAGGCGCATGAGTGCCGCGTCCACTACAGGGGGCTCCTCTAGACCCTTCACTTTCTCCATCTGAAACGGGTACATTTTTGCAAACCGATTTTTGAAAATCCCTTTCTTGTCTAAGCTTTTCCACTCGTCAGAGATTATGTCTTGGATTTCATCTACAAAGGGAAAGTTCACTGTCTCTCGTTTCATGTTAGCGAATAACTTTCTTTGCTTCTTCTGTGGTTCTTCTGCTGCATCTTGCCACAGCAGGGTCTGCCTAATTTCTTTCACAAAAGATGGAACTAATGCGGCGTACACACGATCGTTTTTCATGCCATTTTTTAAACCGACGTTTTTCTCGTCATTTTTTTCATGTTTCCTCTCAAGCCTGTCTTGCGTACACACGATCATTTTAAAAAACATTCAAGCAAAGCGCAGTGACGTACAACACGTACGATGGCACTATAAAGGGGAAGTTCCGTTCGGATGGTGCCACCCTTCATGTTAGTAACATTTGTTGAGCGACGATTCGCGCTTTTCAGCCTCCTGCTTTTCAGTCCGTTACAGCGTGACGAATGTGCTATCTCCATTACAAATGCTAGTTTTACCAGAACGTGCACTCCCATCTCATACTTGATTCTGAGCATGTGCGTTTTTTTCACCTCGTCAAAGCATACACACCATCGTTTTTCACGTCGTTAAAAAAAACTACATGAAAAACGACTTGAAAAAATAGAGCATGTTCGAAATTTTTAATGCCCGTTTTTCACGTCGTTAAAAATGCTCTGGAGCATACACACGATCGGTTTTAATGCCCATTTTTAAAAATGGCATTTTTAACGGCATGAAAAACGATCGTGTGTACGCCACATAAGGTGAAATCAAACCCATCATACTGGTCATCCTCCTCTTCCACAGAGGATGCATCCGAGGTTTGTGCTTGTGCTTGAGCTTGTATCTCTGGGCTATTCTGAAAAATTGGATGTTCTTAAGGTGACAGGGGGCGAGAGGTAGAAGGAACTGGGGCAGTTGACACTTGCGTCTGCGTTGCAAACGACTGCAGTGTATCCTCGAATGCCTTTTTCATCAATGATACTAGCTCCGTTTTATCAGATTCATGGCCCTTTGTCGCCTCTTTGAAGCAGTCCGCACAAGCCGTCTTCCTGGCCAATGCCTTTTTGGGGCATGCCCAGCAACCTCCTGGCCTGGGCTGATCATGATATGAATCCTGGCGGTGACGTGACGGAGAGCGGTGACGCCTTGAAGGAGAGCGAGAGTGTGAAACTTCTCTTCTACTGTGAGAGCGTCGATCTTCCTGTGAGGATGAACATCTCCTATATCTTCCAGAGTTTTCATCCTCTGATCGTTGAGAAGAGCCATGACCATGACCTGAGGAGCTGGAGCAGCACAGATAGGCGTGAGAAAAATGAGTCTGCTAGATAAAATATTGTAGAGCTGCATGTAAACGTCGGTGTCTCCCCTACATTCTTTGCGATCGCTGATCTTTAGAAGGGGTAGGCATTTTGATTCTGTAGAGAAAATATAAGACATGTTATGTCCTGCATATATATTCACGCTGGTGGTGTGTAGGAGTGAATCCTGCCCTTCACAAGCCATACCTGAGGAGAGGGTGTGTACAGCACAGGCACCTTAGCACACAGAGCGCCGTCCACTGCAACAGCAAAGTTAAACTGATGAGCAGCACTTTAAAAATTAGCTTCCTGAAAGCTTGCTCCACCCCCCTCTTCTCCTGATTGGCTGGGCGGCTATGCACATGCTCAGAGTAGGCTGCCTATAAAAGGTAGAGAGTGAGCGCGGCTCGCCCTTAACAGGCAGGAGAGACACAGCACACCACCAGCTCCCCCAAGCTGCCTGTTTAAGGCCGCATGAAGCTACCCCGGGGATCAGCAGTGGAGTTCCCTGACCAAGTTACCGTTGGTACCTTACAACGCAGGGACTGCATCTGGCAGCAGACACATCCGGACGGACCGCCAGTAGTTTATACCAGCTAGGAGGGGAGACACCGTTAGTCCTGACCTAGGAGGAAGAAAAAGGAACGCTGAGGGTGCGGTCAGCAAACAATTTATAGTTAAGTCCTGATTACGTAGGGGGTGTGCGGGGCCTCACCCAGCTGTGCAGACATGGAGCCATCAGGAAAATACCTCTTGTCTGAAGCGGAATCTATCCTCTCCCACCTTTCAGTGTCTAGTACAATGTAATTACTTATTCCTGTATCACATCTCCTGATGCCTGATAAACTTTGTTCCACTGAATGCAACTACCCCAACTCCTATATTTTAATGGGATAAATCCATATGTATCTCTTTCTAAAAGGGGCTGTCAATATACAATATAGCAGGGATATGCAATTAGCGGACCTCCAGCTGTTGCAAAACTACAAGTCCCATCATGCCTCTGCCTCTGGGTGTCATGCTTGTGGCTGTCAGAGTCTTGCTATGCTTCATGGGACTTGTAGTTCTGCAACAGCTGGAGGTCCGCTAATTGCATATCCCTGCAATATAGTATGTGCTTATGTACATACTACTGCACATATTTAAGTAGATGATTCCTGCTCAATCCCAGTATTTCTGCATTTAGCTTGTCCTTTAAAATACCAATATGTGGACTGTGTCTTATAATACAGTATCATTGGCAGACAAGTTTATATATCCTAAGTAAGCAAATAGATGAGGGTTCAGAAGGATTGAAATACTTAATAAGATTCAGTGAATAGGTTGAAGGATCTGAAAAACTTTACACAATTCAACCAATGAATAAGATAATATCAGAGTGTAAAACACCTTCAGTAACATTTTCCTGTAAAGAGGTTGAAGCAGGCTCCGAATGTGCATTTGTGCACATGTCAAATTACAGAATAACAGTGAATGAAGTTCTTTGAAAGCAGTGTAGACTGCATATTTTTGAAAAAGCTGCCTTATGTTTAACTCATCCTCAGAAAGATTGCACTGTCAAAAAGTGATAGATGAGTTTTTCTGAGTTCACTGCAAAGCATTTCAATGGCACCCTCTTCAATGTTCTTTTATTAAACCATGACATTTTCATTTAAGGGCCAGTCACTGCTATTTCAAAACCATTAGCATCCAGTTTCACTGGTGACAAAATTAGTTTCTCATCTTTGTAATGTTAATTGTTATAGGCATGTTAAGCTGTAGCACTGGTCAACCCAAAATAGATTTCTCTAATGCACTAGATCTTGCAATAAAATTTAATCTTCCTTTTAGAAACCACAAACATCAGAAAAAAATGTTTATACATTATTTACATGGTCAGGTTTGATATAATTTCACTAAATATGAGGATTTAGTATATTAATTATATATATATATATATATATATATATATATATATATATATATATATATATATATTAGTGCTGCACGATTCTGCATAAAATGAGAATCATGATTTTTTTGCTTAGAATAAAGATCATGCTTCTCTCACGATTCTCTGCGTAACATCATCTTTCACAATATACAAAAAAATTGGGCTAACTTTACTGTTTTGTTTTCTTTATCGTACATTAGGGACACAGAGCAGCCATAGTAATTACTATGTGGGTTATACAGCACCTATGGGTGAATAGACACTGGCAACCCAAGACAGAAAGTCCCCCTCTATATAACCCCTCCCATACAGGAAGTACCTCAGTTTTTTCGCCAGTATCTGAAGGTGTTGGTTACAGTTGAAGAAGTGCTATGCTAAAGAAGAAGCCACATTGCGGAAATCCTTAAGCAGGATCAAGGGGCTATGCAGTCGGATCCATGCTAGATGGCAAAAAGCAATGGCCAAAATGGATGTTACCCGAGCCTCGTGGAAGGAAACAGCGAGGTCACTTGCCTGTAATGCTCCTCTGTTGAGGGCTGGACCCTGGGATCTGGCATACCTAAACCAAAGGTTGTCCTGGCAGGATGCTGTACGGGTCCAAGGGTGTGGACCCCAGTATGCAAGGGGGACCCGATCCTTGAAGGTCCGTCAAGACATGGCCTGCCATGATGGGTGAAGATTGGATCTGGCTGTGTTTTTCCAGCAGTATCCTGCAGCGAAAATGGTAAGTCAAAGAAGATCCTAAGGAACACATACGGTTCACTTTTGGACTTCTTTTGAGTAAACGTTGCCTTGCCTGTTTTTTACCACTAGAAAGTGTAATTGTAACATACCTGGTGTTTAACATTACCATGATTCCCCTGTAGTGTGCTCAGTATCTGCCAGCGCTCCCGTGGAACAGCGTTGCCTCCTTACTAAGCTCTGTCATGGTGGCCGAAAGGGCTGGGGGATCGCCGCTTCTGAAACACACGGTCGGCTTTCCCTGGGGATTCAGCCCTTCTCCCCCCGAGTGTTCCGTTTGCAGGACCGTTCGTTCATTCGCATGCGCGAATAGCTCTGTTTAAATAAGCTATCCTAGGATGCGGGGGGCGTGGCTTGGCGCGGCCAGCGTGCACGTGGAAACGAACGTTCGCGTAATACACGGCGCAGGCGCAAGGCTTACTGCCTATAAAGCTTTTATTCTGGAAAGAGTCTGGTGGCTGACTGAGGGACACAGAGCATACTAGGGCATGCAAGCGCTGTATGGGTGTTGGTTACAGGCATCTCTAAAGGCACGTCTCCTCAGCATCAGGCTGAGCAGTGATGGCGGCATATTTTCAGTGTTGGACTATAGCTCAGCAGTAGATGCACATTGTAATTACCTCTGCCTTTTGTGCTTAGGACTATGTCTTCCTGAAAGAGAGGTGAGAAGCATATGAAGGGGAGGAGCGCAAAGGTGCCGCATTGAGGGTCTGAGGATCCTAGTTCCACTTCCACAGTTCTATACTCCCCTGAAGGACCAGAAGCAACTGGCTAGTCTGAGTCATTCAGGCTTTCAGAAATAGTAGCCACTTCCAATATTTCAGTCTCTGCATACATCACCAAGGACGATTTGGCTTCAGCATTAGCTGGTTTGGAAGGAAAAATAGCTGATATGTTCACGTCTTCCTCCCAGTGTGGGAAAAAACATGATAGGTCCCCTTCTCCTTCGCCTGACCTTCCAGTGTTGGAACAGGAATGGGCTGATGATGTTCAGATACCATTGGGGGACCGGGAAGAAAGGCTAGTGGATGACTCCCCCTATGAGGATTTAGTCTCAGAAGAGGCCTTCTCAGCCTCGCAATCTCAGAAATTGCTAGTGCAATCCCTAGTGCAAGGCTCCAATAGTGTAAATCAGTTTGAGGGTTTATTGAATAAAACCATCATTACATAAAAAAGTGATCACTTAAAAAACGAATAAAATAGGGGCAATAAACGGAGTGGTTGAACCGGCCCTACGCGTTTCGTACAATAGTACTTCCACAGGTTTTTTTATGTAATGATGGTTTTATTCAATAAACCCTCAAACTGATTTACACTATTGGAGCCTTCCCCTCCTTTTGTCTTTTTTCCACGTCATGGTGAATCGACTTCTCGGAAGTTTGGCTCTTTTGTGTCCTCCACGACTCAGATAAGTATTGTTATATTGACTTATATTTCTTACTACCTGAGTCAAGACCACCTGACGGTGGGTCCTTTACCAAGCATTTTGATCTGTGACATCTGGAATCGACACCATCCAGGCCCTTGATTTTCCATCCAGGATCGCTGAGGGTGTGAGTCTTCAGACAAGTTTTCAGTCTGCCTTGTTGAGATCCTATGCTCTAATGATCCACTGTCGTTGACAAGTGGGTCCATCTGCTCTGGTAAGGGTATTTCACCTATTTCCTCTTATGAAGAGTTTCATGATGGTCCATATGGTTACCAACCCAGTTTCATCATTCAATTTTCACCACTTATGTTATGGACATTATTTGTTATTTATCACGTTTGTGTGGACTTCAATATTTTAATACCTGGTTTGCACACAAAAAACAAACAAAAAATAAATAAAAAAATTTCCTGACCTAGGTTGATCCTTAGGTCCTTTTTGAACACTTAGCGCTTCATTTTTTCAGCACCATTTTATTTGAATTTTTGTCACATTTTTTTTTGCAGCAGCTGTTTGTGTTCAGTATACTTTGAGACTAGCGCACATTTTTTCCAATTTCTCGGTAATACTAGTAGCCCCGGCATGGCCCAGAAGATCCTGGTATGCAGAGATCGTAAGGTTGGCAGTTGGAAAACCGTGGACACTTCCGTCCTGTCCAGGCTTGCTTTCGCAAGGACCAGTGTTCCATCCTGCCTTACACTTGCTAAATTTAACGATTTGGCTATTGAAGCCCACATATTAAAGAGTCGGGGGCTTTCAGGTTCAGTGGTAACTACCCTGATTAATGCAAGGAAGCCGGCTTCCGGGACCATTTCTTATAGAGTCTGGAGGTCCTATGTTTCCTTGTGTGAAACCGAAGGATGGCATCCTTGGAAGTATGTCATAGGAAGAATTCTTGCCTTTCTACAGTTGGGGGTAGAAATTAAGCTAGCCTTGAGTACAATCAAGGGTCAGATTTCGGCCTTGTTAGTATTTTTTCAAATGCCGCTTGCTTCACATTCTTTGATCCGGGCCTTTATACAAGGTAACTCGTATAACTTAGCCAGTTAGGTCACCCTTGTGCCTATGGGATTTGAATCTAGTTTTGTCGACATTACAAAGACAGCCCTTTGAGCCGATGCACCATATTCCCTTGGTCCTTTTGACAAGGAAGTTTTTTTTTTTTTTTTTGGTTGCAGTAACCTCGGCATGGAAAGTATCAGAATTGGCAGCTTTCTCATGTAAAGATAAAGAGCCATACTTAATTATTCACAAGGACAAGGTGGTGTTGCGTCCTGGCCCAACCTTTCTACCTAAAGTAGTGTCCAGTTTTCATCTGAACCAAGATGTTTCCCTGCCTTCTTTTTTCCAGATCCTCAATCTCCAGAGGAAAAATTGTTACATTCTCTTGATGTAGTGAGAGCTGTCAAGCTCTATCTGAAGGTGACAGCTCAGATACGACAAACTGATGCTTTGTTTGTGCAGCCAGAAGGGCCCAGGAAAGGGCAGGCAGCGTAAAAATCGACTATTTCAAAGTGGATTCGTCCGGTTATAATCCAGGCTTATGGTTTGAAAAGTAAGTTTCTGCATTTTCAAGTTAAAGCACACTCTACTAAGCAGTGAGTGCTTCATGGGCGGTGTATCGCCAAGCCTCTATGACTCAGATTTGCAAGGCCACAACTTGGTCGTCAGTCCATACATTTACCAAATTTTATCAGTTGGATGTAAGACGGCAAGAGGATGCCGCTTTTGGGCAAAGTGTACTGCAAGCAGCAGTATAGGACCTCATGTCTAATGCCAGCCTGATTTTATTTGTGTCTCACTCCCCTCAGTGGCATTGCTTTGGGACATCCCACATAGTAATTACTATGACTGCTCTGTGTCCCGTGATGTACGATAAAGAAAATAGGATTTTTATAACAGCTTACCTGTAAAATCCTTTTCTTGGAGTACATCACGGGACACAGAGGTCCCTCCCTTCATATTGGGATATATATATATATATATTGCTTTGCTACAAAAATTGAGGTACTTCCTGTATGGGAGGGGTTATATTGAGGGGGACTTCCTGTTTTGGGCTGCCAGTGTCCATTCACCTATAGGTGGCGTATAACCCACATAGTAATTAATATGGCTGCTCTGTGTCCCGTAATGCACTCCAAGAAAAGGATTTTACAGGTAAGCTGTTATAAAAATCCTATTTTTTTAATTAATTGAAGTCTATTATTTCCCAAAAAATTGTGTTTGAAAGACTGATGCGACATAAAATATTGCAACAACTGCTATTTTATTCTCTAGGATCTCTGCTAAAAATATATATACAGTTGAACCTCGGATTACGAGCATACTCCGTTCCAGGAGTATGCTCGTAATCCAAAGTACTCGCATATCAAAGCGAGTTTTCCCATTGAAGTCAATGGAAACGAAAATAATTTGTTCCGCATTGACTTCAATGGGATGCAATACCGAATGCGGCCGAAAAGGCCCGAGGACACTTCGGCTCGGCTCCTGCGCCCCGTACCTCAGGCCAAATTAGGTACTGCAGGCCAATGTTCGGCTTTTCTCAGCTCCTGCGCCCCCGTACCTCAGGCCAAATGAGGTACGGCAGGCCTATTTAGCTTGAATTCTGCTCGTCTTGCGAGTCAACACTCGCAAACCAAGTCAGAATTTTAAAAAAAAGTTGCTCGCAAATCAAAACACTCTCAAACCAAGTTACTCTTAAACAGAGGTTCCACTGTATAATGTTTGGGGTTCTAAGTAATTAAAAAAATAAATAAATACCGATTATAACTTGTAAGCAAAAAGTGCCAGAAAAAGGCTTAGTCTTTAAGTGGTTAAACTGACCTAATTTGCAGACGAAAGTTCATCCCTTTGATCTAAAAGAACCTGATCATTACAATGGATTACAGAGGGGGGAGGAGCAACATCATGGCGCCGTAGTGCAGCGTGCTGCTGCAAGCTCCATACTTACCTCCAGGTGAACCAGCAGAGGGGGAGATGTCCCTCCGTATAATTGGCAGTGAAGCGCTGAAGCAATCTAGCAATCTAGCCTAGACCCTGGGAGCTATAGGTTGCAGATGCGGGTGGGTCTGTACCGGTTTGATGAATCCGGGTCTCAGCGGTTAGCTGGCTGGCTGGTGACGCGCGGGATGACAAGATGGTGAGATGGTGAGAGTGAGGGGGAGGCAGAGATATACTGACTGTCTGACCGGTCCTGAAGCGAGGCGACCTGAGATCTCCAGCTGTCCAAAGCGGTGAAGCTATTATGATCTGCCCGGACCTCATGTGTTCTTGCTAGAGAACGCCCGGAACCTCGGAAGCCTCAGAAACCCTGGAAGCTCTGGAAGAGTATAAGACAAGACACTGCCCGGTGGCCCCAACACTCATCACTCATCATACAGTGGTAAGACTGCAGACTGCAGACATTAGGAGAGACTCGGAGAGGATTGAGCTCAACGAGGGTAAGGTGATTGAGAACTATTACTACCCATCTCCCTAATATTTTTCTGGCTGAAAGAGGTGGCATGCAGTAAATATTGACTACTTGTTTATTGTTTATTGATGGCCACGGTGGCCATGGAGAGTGTACTTGGAGGAAATGCTTAACCGGTTGTGGTTGTGAACAATAAACTGTTGCCTAATAAGGAAAAGAGTCTGATGCTACTGCTACTGACATTTTGAGAGTGGACGAGTTATTATGCCAACCTGACCACAAGCTGACAAATTGGCGATAGAGCTCAATTGGCAGTGACCACAGGTATTAAACCAGATGACGATTTGACTTGACTGCAGATACAGCTTAATCACCTGTGATCAATACTGTGAATATCGCTGCCCCCCTACCATTTGATTTTGGGGGGGGGGCATAAGATGAAAGTGCCACTTTGAGAGTATTCTAAACTGCTGATTTGATTACAACCTGATATAACTTAGTTGTCAGTTGTACTGGTCGAGAAGAAAAGAAAAGGAAGGGGAGTTGGTGTAATAGAGTCTGCTTTCTGCTGGAGCTAAGGTCCTCTGATAAGGAGAAAATGGGGAAAAAGGGCCCCCAAAGTGAACCAGGGGAGGGTACAAGCTGCACCTCAATAAAGTCCTACCTGGTGGTAGAGGGGTCAGGCCGGGTGGCTGGGGGCTCTGGTGGGGGGGCGGAGTCAGCTCCAACGACACCTGTAAAAAAGAAGGGACACCCAGAGATGGATCAGGGAAGGGAGGTGACCCCAGGGAAAAGTAAACCCAACAAAGCCAGATCTCCAGAAATAAAAAGCAAGAAAACACCTGAGAGACAACAGCAACTTGAAACATCATGCGAAGGGTCTCAAGACCCCCCTACAAAGCAGGATATGAAGAATATGATAGAAATGATAACACGTTTAGAGCAAACAATCAAAGGGGAAATGGGTGCAACAAGAAAAGACATACAGAGTGTACTCCAAAGAGTGGAAGGAATAGAAGAACAGTTAGAAGAACATAAAAGTGCAATAAAAGAATTAAGAGATAGAGCCGACATGGATTGGCTAGAGATAAGAAATGCTCGATATAAACTAGAGGATCAAGAAAACCGTAGTAGAAGGAAGAACCTACGGATAAGAGGTGTCCCTGAAGATGTTAAAGATAAAGAACTAGGAAATGTGCTACGAGAGACTTTTAATTTAGCCTTAAATCATGAAATAACTATGCCGATGCGATTTGAAAGGGTTTATAGAATACAAAGGTCATATAGTGCATACAGAGATATGCCAAGGGACACTATAGTAAGATTTCAAGATTATGAGCAGAAAGAGTTAGTCTCTCAAAGCACAAGGAACTCCTCCTTCATGGAATATAAAGGAATTAAACTATCTATTTTTTCTGACTTGGCACCAGAGACTCTAGCACGGAAAAGGGCTTTGAAGCCATTGACAAACCTTCTACAGACAAAGGATATTCCATACAGATGGGTGTTCCCAGCTTGCCTATCAGTGAAGAACCAAGGGGTCTCGGCCTATGTGCGGTTCCCAGAAGATATAAAAGAGTTCTGTAACAGACTGAATATACAGTCTGTACAAATAGACAACTGGGAAAAGAGACCCCCTGCATGGAGAAGGTGGAAGGATCAAGACTGGAATAGAGCATAGAACGTTGCTTCAAACTTTTGTTTTTATAAGAGATTAGAAAGTAAAATGATATGATGAAGATGATTAATTTACCTGGGGGGGGGGGGGTATGGAGTGGAAGTGCCGTCCTACTTTCCGGAGACCATTCTTAACTGGGAGGATGGGTCTCTGGGGAATGGGAGGACATACAAGACACCCCGTGGTAGGGCCCGCTCGCAAGATAGCCCAGTTGAGGGCAGACCGAGGGAGTTCTAACATTGGTATACAATGTGATGGGGGGGGTTGGGGGGAGGGGGGTATATGTGGTCTCAATGTATTTCATATGGGAAGTGGAAGCTGAACCTAGATGTCATGTTTTTGATGGTTAAGTTGGATTGTTACTCCTTGAATGTAAAAATATTTCTTAGAAAATTGAGGTTGGATGTAAATAAAAGATGGATTAGCTTGAGGGTTATCTTGAGGAGAGGAGATGGTGCGGGGTCTTCTCTTTCCTGTTTGTGTCTGGCTGATCGCTATAGTTGTAGCATAGAGGAATTAAATTATTCAATATGGCAGCGATAAAAATAGTTACGTATAATGTGCGTGGGCTAAATAGCCCAAATAAGCGATACCAGATACTACAGGAAATGAGGGAATCCTCGGCCAATATAGTGTTTCTACAAGAAACTCACTTGAAGGAGACATCCAAGACTAGACTGAACTCAAAAGATTTCCCTATATGGATCCATAGCTGTTCTCCCAATAAAAGATCAAAAGGAACTGCGATAGGGTTTGATAAGAATACACGGTTTATTTTGGAAGGTTTGGAAATGGATCCAGAAGGAAGATATCTTTTTGTCAAAGGTTCCCTATTCAGTGTGAAATACACCTTGGTAAATGTCTACTGCCCTAATATACACCCTACAACGTATTTGAGAAAAATATTGAATAAACTGGAGGGCTTTAGGGAAGGGAAGGTGATATTAGCAGGGGATTTTAATTTTGTTTTTGACCCGGCATTGGATACCCAACCAATGTCATTAAGGTCGGAGGGAAAATATCTTGGAGCAATTAAACATAAACTGTTCCAAATGCATTTAATAGAGGCCTGGAGAATTCTACATCCTAGAGATAAAGACTTCACGTATTATCATCTGTACACAGGTCATACTCTAGAATAGACCATTTCCTACTAGATCATCAACTACTAGAGGGACTGAAAGGAGTAGAAATAAAGTCAATAACGCTCTCTGACCATGCTCCAATCGAGCTGCTGCTAACAAAGCAAACAGAATATATGCTTGCATTAAAAAGGGGACTAACTCAAGAGATAAAGCGGTAATTCTCCCACTCTACAAGACTCTGGTCTGGCCGCACCTGGAGTATGCTGTCCAGTTCTGGGCACCAGTCCTCAGGAAGTATGTGCTGGAAATGGAGCGAGTGCAGAGAAGAGCAACAAAACTAATAAAGGGACTGGAGAATATTAGTTATGAGGAAAGGTTACGAGCACTGAACTTATTCTCTCTGCAGAAGAGACGCTTGAAAGGGCATATGATTTCAATTTACAAATATCGTACTGGTGATCCCACAATAGGGATAAAACTTTTCTGTGGAAGGGAGTTTAATAAGACACGTGGCCACTCATTAAAATTAGAAGAAAAGAGGTTTAGCCTTAAACTGCATAGAGGGTTCTTTACTGTAAGAGTGGCAAGGATGTGGAATTCCCTTCCACAGGCGGTGGTTTCAGCAGGGAGCATCAGTAGTTTCAAGAAACTATTAGATAAGCACCTGAACGACCACAACAACAGGGATATACAATGTAATACTTACATAAAATCACACACATAGATTGGACTTGATGTACTTGTATTTTTTTTTTCAACCTCACCTACCATGTAACTGTATAAAACTATCCCAAGCTTTGAACATCTCATGGAGTACTGTTCAATCCACCATCTGAAAATATAAAGAGTATGGCACAACCGCAAACCTACCAAGACATGGTCGTCCACCTAAACTGACAGGCTGGGCAAGGAGAGCATTAGTGAGAGAAGCACCCAAGAGGCCTATGGTAACTCTGGAGGAGCTGCAGAGATCCACAGCTCAGGTGGCAGAATCTGCCACAGGACAACTATTAGTCGTGCACTCCACAAATCTGGCCTTTATGGAAGAGTGGCAAGAAGAAAGCCATTGTTGAAAGAAAGCCATTAGAAATCCCATTTGCAGTTTTCGAGAAGCCATGTGGGGGACACAGCAAACATGTGGAAGAAAGTACTCTGGTCAGATGAGACCAAAGTTGGACTTTTTGGCCAAAAAGCAAAACGGTATGTGTGGCGGAAAACTAACACTGCACATCACCCTGAACACACCATCCCCACCGTGAAAAATTGCGGTGGCAGTATCATATTGTGGGGATGCTTTTCTTCAACAGGGACAGGGAAGCTGGTCAGAGTTGATGGGAAGATAGATGGAGCCAAATACAGGACAATCTTAGAAGAAAATCTGTTAGAGTCTACAAAAGACTTGAGACTGGGGCAGAGGTTCACCTTCCAGCTGGACAAAGACCCTAAACATACAGCCAGAGCTACAATGGAATGCTTTAGTTCAAAGCATGTTCATGTGTTAGAATGGCCCAGTCAAAGTCCAGACCTAAATCCAATTCAGAATCTGTGGCACGGCTTTAAAATTGCTTTGGGGGGGGGGGTGGCCAGCAGTGGAGGAAGATGGCTGCTATCTAGCTGAGCTCTGCAGCACTGACTTTCCCTGAAGCGGCACACGACAACTAAAAGAGGTATTGAGGGCACAAAAAAATACTGGAATATTTGGAGTAATCGCGTGTCACAATGGGGAAAATGAAAGACCACAGAGGACACAGGAAATTGGGGTCATTTAAGAATTACTATAGTGATTCTGTGAGGAAAAATGACACAGCTTTACCTCAGCAGTCTAGCGCTGGACAGCAGCCAGCACGCCTCAGTGACAGAGACAGTGAGCTTAGTAACACTGAAAACGGCAGATATGTGTCTGACCCTGACATGGGGGAGGAAATTATTGGACCTCAGAGACAAAGAAGAAGGATTTCCCCCTCAGGTGAACATGGCAGTAGTTCACTGCCTGATTATAACCAGCCACCTGTTAATAATCCCTGTGCTGATAAACTGCTTGCCTTCCCCACATCTGGATAGCCTATACTTGATACAGATATCAAAGAAATGCTTCTGTCCCTGAGAGGAGCGATTCAACAAGATGCGCAGTCATATATGCACAAAACTAATGTGGCAATAGACGGTCTAGGAGTAAGAATTGATGACATGGAAAATAAAATGGAGGATGTCGCTGACGCGCATAATGAATTGGTAGACTCCCATTTTGAGCTAATAGAAGAATTGAGGGAACTTAAGTTGAAAGTGTCAGATATCGAGGACAGAAGCAAATGCAATAATATCAAATTCAGAGGGATCCCAGAAACTGTCAAAAATACTGAATTACAGGGATTTAAAAAAATTTTTTATGTCTGACCTACTCCCCAAAATCCCGCATCAGGAGCTGACAATTGACAGGGCTCATCGATTGCCAAAACCTTTGCATATACCAGAAAATCTCCCGAGAGATGTTATTGCGAGAATTCATTTTTATCATATTAAAGATCTCCTGATGCAAAGCGCACAATAACATGTTCCACTACCTGATCCATATGCAGGTTTTTTTTTTTTTTTTTACTCAGACCTTTCACAAGCAACTTTACTGGCACGGAAAAACTTGAATTCCATTACTAAGATACTCTGTAATCATAATCTCAAGTATAGATGGGGATTCCTAACCAAATTGATCATTGATCGTAATGATGTTTTCTACAATATCCATACACTGAATGATGGCCTGAAGTTGTTGGGGAAATGGGGGTTGCTCCCTATGGATGAAGATAACTCACAGAGCAAATAATCTGCAGTATAAATCGCACAAGAAGAGCAACTTGGTCATGCCTAAACTCACTGGATTACTACGGTTCACTGCTTATATTCAGTAGTGTATTTAGGTTTTGTACTGCCCTAGGCCCGACTAAACTCATGCACCCCCTAAATTAAATATGACCCACCCCTTTCTGTCAAGACCACACCCCTTTCTGTTTAAGACCCGCCCTGAAATTTTCGAGTGGGGGCTGATGGCCTGGGGGGGGCAATGAATTCCCTTAATTTGCATAGATTTCCTCTCACTTCCTGTTTGGTTATGGGGCAGGAAGTGAAGGGAAATCTCTGCAATGGGACAGGGATGGTAAAACATAAACTGACAGGGGCTATAACCCTCCCTTACTCTATCCAAAATGAAAAAAAAAAAGTGTTGCCTATAGATCTACTTTAAGCACAAATTTCTGATAATTTGATGGAGAGGACTAAGAAGATATAACCATGCCAATGGTGCAGCAGAAAACATAAGCAGCACCCCACAGTTGCAGAATGCCAGCCGCCCGCATACCGGAAGCAGTGCGGCTGCTTTATGGGGGCGCTAGACTAATTTGCTTCTCAGCCCAGTCCGCCCCATAAGACTGGCACTACACTAACAGTGTAGCGCAAGCCGGTGGGCACCCTTTCCTGTGCTGCCCCCCTGCAAAGTGCTACCCTAGGCCTGGTCCTTGTTGGCCTAGGCCAGGATACAGCGTTGCTTATATTGCTAAAACCCTCAAACCTACCTGTTCTCAGGGAAACTCTTTCCCCGGAAGGAAATTATAAATTTCCCCATATCTATAAGTGCACATTGGTGCACCCTACAGTTGCATGGCGACTAGGGTTGTCCCGATACCACTTTTTTAGGACCGAGTACAAGTACCGATACTTTTTTCCAAGTACTCGCCGATACCGATTACCGATACTTTTTTTTCAATGTCATGTGACAGTTTGAAAGATGGGGACTGATAGGTGGCACTGACAGGTGGCACTTATGGGCACTGACTGGTGACTAGCTCTGATGGGCACTAATAGGTGGCTGGCACTGATAGATGGCACTGATTGCACTGATAGGTGGCACTTATGGGCACTGATAGATGGCACTTATGGGCACTGATAGATGGCACTGATTGCACTGAAAGGTGGCACTTGTGGGCACTGATAGGTGGCACTTGTGGGCACTGATAGGTGGCACTTGTGGGCACTGATAGCACTGAAAGGTGGCACTTGTGGACACTGATATGTGGCACTTGTGGGCACTGATATGTGGCACTGAAAGGTGGCACTGATAGATGGCACTTGTGGGCACTGACAGCACTGATAGTGCAATCAGTGCCACCAAGTGCTACCTATCAGTGCCCACAAGTGCTACCTATCAGTGCAATCAGTGCCATCTACCAGTGCCACCTGATAGGTGGCACTGGTAGATGGCACTGATTGCACTGATAGGTAGCACTTGTGGGTACTGATAGGTGGCTGGCACTGAAATGCTGCGGGAAAAAAAATGACACAGGATTTAAAATAAAAAAAACTAGTGCAACGCCCATCTTGGTACACCCTGTACTCGGCTGAAGTAAGCAGCAGTAGACATCTTGTTACACCCAGCCCATATAGCTCAGGCTGGGTGTAACAAGATGTCTGCTGCTGCTTACTGCAGCCGAGTGCAAGGTGTACCAAGATGGGCGTGGGGACGTTCAGCCTCTGACGGCGACCGAATGCGACAGCACCGGTCACCGATCCTGATGCGGCTGCGCCCTGCACCCCTGCCAGCTTACCAGTTTCAACTGCAGGTGAGGGACTCGCTCTCCGCCCTGGTCTCCGACCCCTGCCGCACTCTCCGTCCCGCTCTCCGCCTTGGTCTCCGCCCCCCGCCCCACTCTCCGCCCCGCTCTCCGCCTTGGTCTCCGCCCCCCGCCCCACTCTCCGCCCCGCTCTCCGCCCTGGTCTCCGCCCCCCCGCCACGCTCTCCGTCCTGCTCTCCGCCCCCCGCTCTCCACCCCCTCTCTGCGTCCGCTCTGAAAAAAAAAAAAGTATCGGACTGGGCATCGGGAGCATTTGCGCGAGTACAAGTACTCGCGCAAATGCTTGGTATCGGTCCCGATACCGATACTAGTATCGGTATCGGGACAACCCTAATGGCGACTCAAAGTTTTTCCTCAACATTCTGAATTTTTATGATTGTTTCTATTTTTGTCTCCTTACATTTTTTTCCAACAGGATTTCAAAATGACTCATACATTCTATGAGAAGCTATCTTTTTTCCTTCAAGGTTGGTCTCTCCACTCAGGAACATGATTATTATATATCTTGGCTTACCCACAATAGGATGTCGCTGCTACTTATCATCAACACTAGACATGTGCAATTCGTTTCGTTCCGAATTTGTTTTTTAACGAATTTCGACAAATTCGTTAATTCGGAAATATCCGAATTAACGAAAACTCATTTAACGAATGTTAACGAATATTCGTAAATTCAAAATTACGAATGTACGAATTTACGAATATACGAATTTACCAATGCACGAATTTACGAATGTACAACTATCCGGAAATTCGTAAATTTGAATTTACCGAATATTCATACATTCGTAAATTTGTACATTCGTACAATCGTAAATTAGTAAATTCGTACATTCGTAAATTTGAATTTACGAATATTCGTTAAATGAGTTTTCGTTAATTCGGATATTTCCGAATTAACGAATTTGTCGAAATCTGAAATAATAATTAACTAATAACTTAACTATTACTAACTATTCAATTATAGGTATTGTAATTTCCTTTCAAATTTGGCTGTTAGTGAACTTAACGAAGTTACGAATTGTTTTCCGACATAATGAATGCCGTATCTAAACGAATGGAACGTAATGAATTAATAATAATAATAAATAACAATAATAATAATAAAAACGTTTTATTATTATTATTATTAATTTGTTCCGTTCCATTTGTTTAGATGCGGCATTTGTTATTTCAGGTTATGCGTAACTTCAGATAAATTTGTATTCGTTACGTTCGCTAACAGCCAAATTTGAAAGGAAATTACAACTATAATTTAATAGTTATTTTTTCAGATTTTCAAATTTTCGGGTTTTCGAAAATATCGAATTTCCAAATTTCCGAAATTACGAATGTATAAATTTACGAATGTATAAATTTACGAATGTACGAATTTACGAATGTATAAATTTACGAATGTACAAATTTACGAATGTACAAATTTACGAATGTACAAATTTACGAATGTATAAATTTACGAATGTACAAATTTACGAATTTACGAATTGCGATCATAACGAATGACCCGAAAAACGAAAAAAAAAAAAAACGAATGAAACGAAAACGAAAACTAACGAATTTTTTGGCAGTGCACATGTCTAATCAACACCTTAAAAAATGTCGCAACTTAAATTTTTCTCTCTGAACACCAGCGGACTTATCAGTCCTCATAAAAGAAAATCTGTCTGGACTGATGCTATCAAACTTCAGAGTGACATATGTGTACAAGTCGCATTTTGCGAAGGATAAAGCACCTAAATTTTCGCATCGTCTTTTCCCACATATATTCTGCTCTAACAACCTCAAAAAGAAGAAAGGTGTTATAACGGCAATCAAAGGGACAGTCTCATTCCACTTTTTGGACTCAGTAATAGACGGTCATGGTCGGTTTATAATTCTAGTTGCTAAGATAGACAATGTTACTTACACAATAGCCAACATTTGCGCTCCTAACAAGCATCAACAAAAATTCATCCGTAAGCTGTTGAGAAAGGTTTGGAAAATATAGAAAGGGCATATTATCATTTGCGGAGACTTTAATGCCCATATGGATCCTAATGTAGATACTACTAAAAGAGAGACTGCACAAATAGATTGAGTCTTGGCAATATTTTCACAGAGGAAGATTTATACGATCCATGGAGGTGTTTGCATACTACTGAAAAAGGCTACACGTTTTTCTCTAATGTACATAAAATGTATTCCAGAATTGTTTTCTTCATTGCAGACAAAATGTTCTTAGAAAAAATTTCAGATGCACAAATTCATAATATCAATTGGTCGAACCATTCACCAATCACTTTATCTATTACGACAGGCCAACAAGGCCTAACGTCAACTCTTTAGAAGAATAATACATTTCTATTCTCTCAAGAGAGATATGTGTCTGCAATGAAGAAAAAAATGTACAGAATTCTTTGATTTGAATGATAATGGCTCTACATCCACTATAAATCTGTGGTGTACTCACAAAGCCTTTATTAGGGGTATCCTTATCCAGATGGCATCTAGTGATAAAAGAGAGAGGCAAAAATGTGTTAATACCCTTTTAAAATATATATCTAGTCTTAATAAAAGAACATAAACAATCTCCAGATAATTCTAACTTATTAGAAAAACTCAACAAAAAAAGGAATGAGCTTAGGTCAATTTTATTAACTAACCATGACAAATACCTCAAACGACTGAAATTGAATTATTACTCCCAAAATAATAGGGCAGGCAAATTGATGGCCTCTGTACTACGTCACCGCCAAAGAACACAAAAAATTGATAGACTAATTCATCATAAATCTGGGAAAGCATTAATAAACCCACAAGAAATAGCAGACGCTTTCTCAGATTATTATGGAGATTTATACAACTTAAAAAAATGACAAGGATACTATCCAACCAACATTAAGAGACATTACAGCATTCTAAGACAAAGTGAACTTACCCAAAATTGACTCTAATACACTTGACGCACTAAATCAACCCATATCGTTAATGGAAACCCAGAAAGTTATAAAAGACCTTCCGCTGCATAAATCACCAGGTAATGACGGTCTATCCAATGAATATTACAAAACATTCATTAATATTTTAGCTCCGCACTTAACAAACCTGTTTAATTGCATAGCTACAGCCAAATGTTGCCCGAAAGAACTATTAGAAGTGGTAATATTTACTCTCCCGAAATCTGACAAAGACTTGACATCTCCTTTAAACTATCGACCAATCTCGTTGCCCAATTTGGACATTACAATTTATGCCAAAACATTGGCCAATCGTTTGTTAGAAATAACCCCTTACCTGGACGACTCTGACCAAGTAGGCTTTGTTAAGGGTCATCAAGCCTCGGACAGCACGAGAAGGATGATCAATTTGATTAACTACGTTGAGAACACACAAACGCTTTCTCTGCTCCTAGGTCTGGACGCAGAGAAGGCATTCGATAGAGTGCATTTGAACTACCGCATATACTCGAGTATAAGCCGACCTGAATATAAGCCAAGGCACCTAATTTTACCACAAAAAATGGGAAAACTTATTGACTCGAGTATAAGCCTAGAGTGTCCATCTGCATGCCTCACTGTGCCTCACTTTGCCTCACTGTGTCCATGTGCATGCCTCACTGTGTCCATGCCTCCCTGTGCCCATGCCTCCCTGTGCCCATGCCTCACTGTGTCCATGACTAGACTGACGTTTAACATGGGAGTCTATGGAAGTGGTTCCCGGGTTTGAAAAATCGGTGTTACCCGGGCCGTAGGTCCCCCGGACAACAAACTTTTCACACTTGTAGAGGAAGAGTGGGCTACATGTGTGCTGGCCGGTACCGGGTCCCCACAATCCGGGAGATCAGGCGGAAAAAGGTGATTTGAGTATAAGCCGAGGGGGGCATTTTCAGCACAAAAAAATGTGCTGAAAAACTCAGCTTATACTCGAGTATATATGGTATATCTCCAGGACTCTTGAGACGTTTGGATTTTCAGGATTTATACATGAAGCAATTATGCTACCTTATACACAACCATTAGCAAAAGTTTCCACCTCGGGAATGTTGTCTAAGACTTTTAACCTCACGAACGGCACCAGACAGGGTTGCCCACTCTCACCCATTATATTTTCTTTGGTAATTGAACCCTTAGGTCCAATAAAAATATTTCAGGGATAAAGATAGGTGATAGAATACATAAAATTTGGCTATTTGCCGATGACATCATTCTATCTTTAACTAATCCCAACAAATCCCTGCACGTGCTACAATCAGTACTTAACTCCTTTAGTAAAGTATCCTATTACAAAATTAACAATAGGAAAAACTGTGCGCTACCTATGAATATATCTAATGATACCTTTACCATCCTTAAGGAAAAATATAATTATAATTGGGACAGTGGCGGTGCGTCCATAGAGGGCGCCGGAGCGCTGCCCCCTCTCGCTCCCGCACCGCCACTGAAAGACAATACATAGATTCATGCATTGCATGAATCTGTGTATTGTCACCGCTGCCGCGCTGCCCACTATTCATATGGCCGGCCTCCTGGTGAGTCGCCGGCCATATGAATTAGAGCGGCGGCCGGCGGTGGGTGTAACTTGGAAGTGCCTATCAGAGCCAGCGGCTCTGATAGGCTTTCCGAATACAGCTCTCACGCTGTATTCGGCTTCCAAAAACTCCTCCCAGGTACGCACGGGGGTGCGTTCCTGGGAGAAGACTGTGTGGAGGTTTCAGCCAATCAGGTTCACCGGATCTGGGTACCGGTAACCTGATTGGCTGAAGCGACATCGAGGGCGGAAGAACACATTGAGGACGGCGCGGACCGAGGAAGGTGAGTGCAGGGCTGGGGGGGGGAACAGGCTGCATTTGGGGGACAAACTGGCTGAATATGGGGGACAAACTGTCTGAATATGGGGGACAAACTGGCTGAATATGGGGGACAAACTGGCTGAATATGGGGGGAACTGGCTGAATATGGGGGACAAACTGGCTGAATATGGGGGGAACTGGCTGAATATGGGGGACAAACTGGCTGAATATGGGGGGAACTGTCTGAATATGGGGGACAAACTGGCTGAATATGGGGGGAATTGGCTGTATATGGGGGACAAACTGGCTGAATATGGGGGGAACTGGCTGAATATGGGGGACAAACTGGCTGAATATGGGGGGAACTGGCTGTATATGGGGGACAAACTGGCTGAATATGGGGGGAACTGGCTGTATATGGGAGACACGCTGGCTGCATTTGGGGGGAACTGGCTGTATATGGGGGACAAACTGGCTGCATTTGGGGGGAACTGGCTGTATATGTGGGACACGCTGGCTGCATTTGGGGGGAACTGGCTGTATATGGAGGACAAACTGGCTGCATTTGGGGGGATCTGGCTGTATATGGGGGACAAACTGGCTGCATTTGGGGGGAACTGGCTGTATATGGGGACAAACTGGCTGTATATGGGGGCACACTGGCTATATATATGGGGACACACTGGCTGTATATGGGGGCACACTGGCTATATATATGGGGACACACTGGCTGTATATGGGGGCACACTGGCTATATATATGGGGACAAACTGGCTGTATATGGGGGCACACTGGCTATATATATGGGGGCACACTGGCTGTATATGGGGGCACACTGGCTGTATATATGGAGGCACACTGGTTATATACTGTGAGGGGGTTAGCTCGGCAGCGGGTGTGTGTGACTTCCGGGATGGGCTCCCCACACAAAAAACAGGCCCAGCAAACGGAGGTTGTGGTTTTCAAAATCAAAAAAGGTGCGGTTTATTTTCTATTTACAGTGACAAAACACAGCAAAGCCAAAAGAAACATAAACAAAATAAATCCTGGTCAAGTTGACCTCTGACTAAACATACAGGTTTCCTAACTAACAACTGGGATCAGCCTAGTGCTGTCCTAGTTCCTAAGTCCCTGGTTTTAAATGTCCAAGCAAATAGCCACACAGGCTTTGTCTCACCGCACAGGGGTTCACTCTCCCTAGACAGTCCACACAGGTCTGGTTCCAGGCATGAGCTAACATCTAATGAAGCTGGGAGTTCTTATAGAGGCCTAAATGAGCTGACAAGGTTCAGCTGGTCTCCTCATCTCTGTCTGCACGACGCCCCACACTCTCCCTAGAGGTATGAGTCATCCATGAGCCCACTAGCCTTATACAACTCTCCACCTAGTTGTATAAGTCGGCGTAAAGCCTGAATCTGGGCGAAATATATCTACCCCCCTGGATGCAACCAGGTGACTTTACCTTCCTGCTGTCACATACCCCCCCCTCTTGTTTTAACCTCGGGGTTGGAACACCAGCAATCAGGCATTCATGTACTCGAGACAAAGCATCCACATTCCCCATTTGAACGCCAGGGCGATGCTTTACTGTGAAGTTGAATTCCTGGAGGGCCAGGAACCACCTATTCACTCTTCTATTTGTTTCCTTGTTTTGAGCCATCCACTTTAACGGAGCGTGATCCGTAACCATGTCAAAGTGCCTACCTAGCAGGTAGTACCGAAGGGAATCTAGAGCCCACTTCACCGCTAAACACTCCTTTTCAACGGTGGCGTAATTTACCTCATGGGACTTCAACTTCCTGCTGAGGTAAATGACTGGGTGCTCTTCCCCGTTCCAGACCTGGGACAATACTGCTCCTAACCCCACATCTGACGCATCACTTTGTACGACAAAGTCTTTAGAGAAGTCGGGTGAGTACAACACTGGCTGGCTACATAAGGCTTGTTTCAAGAATTGGAATGCTGCCTCAGCCTCGGGGGTCCATTTAATCATGACCGACCCTTTCCCCTTCGTTAGGTTGGTTAGGGGCACAGCCTTAGAAGCAAAGTGGGGAATGAATCGCCGATAATACCCAGCGATTCCCAGAAAGGCTCGTACCTGCTTCTTGCTGTTGGGACGTGGCCAACTCTGGATGGCCTCGACTTTGTTGAGTTGGGGTTTTATTACTCCCCTCCCAATGGTGTACCCAAGATATTTGGCCTCCTCCTGCCCAATGGTACACTTCTTGGGGTTAGCCGTAAACCCCGCTTCCCGAACAGAGTCCAGGACTGCTTGCACTTTTGGCAGATGTGAGGCCCAATCTGTGCTATGGACAATTACGTCATCCAGGTAAGCCGCAGCATACTTCCGATGGGGCCTCAGCATCTGGTCCATTTTCCGCTGGAATGTGGCCGGCGCATTCTGTAACCCGAACGGCATTCTTTTATATTGGAACGCCCCGTCTGGGGTTACAAATGCGGTTTTCTCTTTGGCCGACTTGGCCAGGGGGATTTGCCAATACCCTTTTGTGAGGTCAAGAGTCGTCATGTATCGGGCTGTTCCCAGCCGGTCGATCAACTCATCTATACGTGGCATGGGGTAGGTGTCAAATTTTGTAACTTTGTTCAACTGACGAAAATCGTTACAAAATCGCCAGCTCCCATCCGGTTTAGGCACCAACACGATGGGACTAGACCAATCACTTTGGGACTCCTCTATCACCCCTAAGTTCAGCATTTTCTGTACTTCCTCCCGTATTGCCTCCCGTCGGGCCTCTGGGATCCGATAGGGTTTTAACTTCACCCTTTCACCGGGCGGGGTAATGATGTCATGCTCTACCCCAGATGTTTGTCCCGGAAGCTCAGAGAATACCTCCTTGTTGCGAAGCACAAACTCCTTAACCTCCTGTTGTTGGGGTTGTGACAAGGTGGCTGCTATTCCAACCTCAGGAATCACGCAACCAGTTTGAGCTGGTGACCAAGTGTCTGCGACTAGGGACTCTCTATCCCTCCAGGCTTTCAACAGATTAACGTGATAGATCTGTTCGGGCTTTCGCCTTCCTGGTTGTCTGACCTTGTAATTCACTTCGCTCACTTTTTCCATTATCTCGTAGGGGCCTTGCCATTTGGCAAGGAATTTACTTTCAACCGTAGGGACAAGTACCAGTATCCTATCCCCCGGGGAAAAGGTACGGGTCTTGGCTCCACGGTTGTACACTCTCTGCTGTGCTAACTGCGCTTGGGCCAAATGTTCCTTCACGATGGGCATTACCTGTGCAATTCGGTCTTGCATCAGGGCGACATGCTCAATCACACTCCTGTGGGGAGAACTCTCACTTTCCCAAGTTTCCTTGGCAATATCCAACAGCCCTCTTGGGTGTCTCCCATACAGTAACTCAAAGGGGGAGAATCCCGTAGAGGATTGGGGCACCTCCCTAATAGCAAACATCAGATAAGGAAGTAGACAGTCCCAATCCTTTCCATCTCTATCCACCACTTTCTTCAACATTTGTTTTAGGGTTTTGTTGAATCTTTCAACCAGCCCATCGGTTTGGGGGTGATACACAGATGTACGTAATTGCGTCACTTTGAACAATTTACACAGCTCCTTCATAACCCGGGACATAAAGGGTGTACCTTGGTCCGTAAGCAGTTCTTTACAAATACCCACCCGGCTAAACACAAGAGATACCTCTGCCAAAACCATAGCCAAAGAGCTATTTCGGAGAGGGATCGCTTCTGGATAACGGGTGGCATAGTCCATTATAACTAATATGTACTGGTGCCCCCTAGCGGACTTGATTATAGGACCTACCAAATCCATGGCGATCCTCTCAAACGGGACCTCAATGATGGGTAGAGGGACCAGCGGGCTACGGAAATGTGGCATCGGGGCCGACCTCTGACACACAGGGCAGGAGGAACAATAATTTTCTATGTCCTTCATCACCCCCGGCCAATAGAATCTCTGTAATACCCTCTCTCGGGTTTTCTCTGTCCCCAGATGACCTCCAAGAATGTGCCCATGGGCCAACTCCAACACCAACTTCCTGTAAGGTTTGGGCACCACAAGCTGCTCAACGGTTTCTTCTGCCCTTTTTGCCACCCGATACAGTAGGTCCTTCTCTACGCTGAAGTATGGGTAAGTGCAGGTATTATCTGGGTTCACTAACTCGCCATCTATTTTCACTACGTTTTCCCGTGCCTTTATTAGGGCGGGGTCTTTCAACTGTTCTGTGGCAAAGTTTTCCCTGTGAACCTCAAGATCAGAAAACTCCACAGACGGTAGGTTTTCGTCTGAGGAGGTGGGCTCCTCTCCAGTTTCTTGAGTCTCCCCTGCCAATACTGATAAGGGAAATTCCGGAGAGTCCTCACCACTCTCAGGGGAGTTCTGGCTATCACATTCCTGGTACATAGGGGCACCAGTGGGGGGCTCAGGATCATCCCACAGTTCCCAGAACTTCGGAAAATCCCTTCCCACAATGGCGTCATACGGTAACTGAGATACTAAGCCCACTGGATGAGAGAGGGTACCTTTGGGGGTCTCGAAACACACTGTAGTCACTGGATACTCTCGGGTGTCCCCATGCACACAAATAACAGCTACCTTGCTATTCCCAGAGACCTCTGTTTTAACTAACTCAGCCTTTATCAGGGTCACAAGGCTACCTGAATCCAGCAATACCACAACATTTCTACCATTAACACACATTTTGCATAAATGTTTCTCAGTTCCTCGAATGGCAGTGCATGCGACTGTCGCACACAGCGACTGACGTCTGCCCGTCAGAAAGTCACACTGCATGGGTTCCTCCACAACCGGGCAATTGGCTGCAATATGTCCCGCTTGCCGGCAGCGGTAGCAAACGATCCTTCTTGCCTCCTCTTGAGCCGCTGATTTCCCAGGCTGTTCTCGCCAAACTTGGGGTAGAGCTCCCACCCTCTCACTCTCTCCACCCTTACCCCTTGGAATCCTCTTATCCGCCCCTGGGGATGGTCTGGTCTTAGGGTGGAAAGTCCGAGTGTCTCTGGAAGAGGCCGTCAGGTTCTCTGTAGCCAAGTATTTCTCCACACGATCCACAAGACCATCGGCCGTCTCTGGGTCTCCATGGCTTACCCACTTTTGGATGGCAGTAGGAAGAGCTCTCAAAAACCGATCCATTACAACACGTTCCACAATCTTTGGTGCGGACAAAGTCTCTGGCTGTAGCCACTTTCTGCTCAGGTGAATGAGATCATACATTTGAGACCTGGGGGGTTTTCCAAGCTGGAAAGTCCAGTTATGCACACGCTGAGCCCGGACAGCCTGGGTGACACCCAGCCTTGCCAATATCTCAGCTTTTAGCATCACATAGTCTTTTGCTTGGTCAGGCTCTAGGTCATAGTAAGCCTTCTGCGATTCACCAGTTAACAGAGGAGCCACCAGTCCAGCCCACTGCTCCTCAGGCCACTTTTCTCTTTCAGCAGTCCTTTCAAATGTGGTCAAAAATACCTCTGGATCATCCTCTCCAGTCATTTTTGTCAATAAACGACTCACCCCAAAGGACGCGGTATTAGTGGGACGGCTTTCCTCACTGGTCTGCGGACGTTGCTGCATTACTGCTTCCATTTGTTGTAGTCTCTGCTCTTGCTTCTGTAACAGGTCTATGAAGCGGGCCTCAGATTGCTGCTGGGCTTGTTGCTGAGCTTCCAGACTCTGTTGGTGAGCTTGCTGCTGGGCTGCAAGGCTCTGTTGATGAGCTTGCTGCTGGGCTGCGAAGTTCTGTTGTTGAGCTGCAAGGCTCTGTTGATGAGCTGCAAGGCTCTTTTGCAAACCTGCATTTGTCTGCTGTTGATTGGCATTTGCTAGAGCCAGCTGCTTCAGTATCTCCTCCATGCTGGCTTAAAAAAAAACTGCCACTGGTTCTCCACCAACTGTGAGGGGGTTAGCTCGGCAGCGGGTGTGTGTGACTTCCGGGATGGGCTCCCCACACAAAAAACAGGCCCAGCAAACGGAGGTTGTGGTTTTCAAAATCAAAAAAGGTGCGGTTTATTTTCTATTTACAGTGACAAAACACAGCAAAGCCAAAAGAAACATAAACAAAATAAATCCTGGTCAAGTTGACCTCTGACTAAACATACAGGTTTCCTAACTAACAACTGGGATCAGCCTAGTGCTGTCCTAGTTCCTAAGTCCCTGGTTTTAAATGTCCAAGCAAATAGCCACACAGGCTTTGTCTCACCGCACAGGGGTTCACTCTCCCTAGACAGTCCACACAGGTCTGGTTCCAGGCATGAGCTAACATCTAATGAAGCTGGGAGTTCTTATAGAGGCCTAAATGAGCTGACAAGGTTCAGCTGGTCTCCTCATCTCTGTCTGCACGACGCCCCACACTCTCCCTAGAGGTATGAGTCATCCATGAGCCCACTAGCCTTATACAACTCTCCACCTAGTTGTATAAGTCGGCGTAAAGCCTGAATCTGGGCGAAATATATCTACCCCCCTGGATGCAACCAGGTGACTTTACCTTCCTGCTGTCACAATATATATGGGGGCACACTGGCTGTATATGGAAACAAACTGGCTGTATTTGAGGGAGCAAACTGGTGGTGTTTGGGCACAGTGGCTGCGTTTAATGAGCACAGTGGCGGCAATTGATTTTTTTATTTTTTCTGTTTGTTTGCGCCCCCCCAAAAATTTTGAGCACCAGCCGCCACTGAATTGGGATGCATCTGCATTTACCTATCTAGGTATCAACCTTACATTTTCAGCAAAAAAACTATATGCAGCTAATTTTTCTAAGTTATTAGACTTGATTTCTAAAGATTTTCAAAATATAAAACAAATGCACCTATCCTGGGTAGGCAAAATTGCAGCATTTAAAATGCAAACCCTACCCAAGATATGCTACCTTTTTAGATCCATACCTATTCCAATACCTTCAAGAATTTTCAAGATTCTAAATACTAAATTGAGAAACCTGGTCTGGAATAACAAAAAAACAAGGATAGCTTTCTCTATTTTAACATCTTCTAAAAAAAAAAGGGGGTATGAACTTACCGGATATGCATAAAAACTACTATGCAACACTTTTGGATCAAATTAAATACTGGTTCTTCCCTAATGACGATAAGCTGTGGTTATCCACTGAATGAAAAATCACCAAGGGAAATCATTTATTTGTCCTATCAGTGGCTTACATGATATTCCCTAAGGCCATAGTTCCTAAATTGCTTTCCATTAAAGCTACCCTGTTAGCATGGAAGTTTCTTGTCTCAAACTTCCATGCTCTAGGACATTTACAAAAGATACCTATACCACTCAGATCCCTTGACTACTGTAGAGGCCGACTCTCGATGAACAAATGGATTGTTGAGGGCTTTAACTTTTATGTACACCTTCCCTCAGGTTACAAAGCCACTATTGATGATAAGTTAAATAAGCTTAACTGTCTGCAAAGCTTTAATCCACATCAAGAATTTGAAGTTCCATCTTTAATTTGGTCACACCTCATCATTAACAAACCTGTAAAACATAAAAGTATAGCTTTCTTCTATAAAGTTTTTTCTCAGTATCCTAAATATGAGATAAACCCTAATACGTATAAATGGGAAAAAGATTTAGGACAATCCTTTTTGGACGGATGTTGATACAATGCTATGAGAATCGACCAAACTGCAACATTCTGCTTAGAGCATTGGGACAACTAAATGTTGAATAGATGGTACCTAACTCCTTACAAATTAGCTAAAATATATCCATCTACATCACCACACTATGCTGGCGTTGTATGGATCAAGTTGGTTATTCCACATTTTATGGAGTTGTAAAAATCTAACCAGTTTCTGGAACTCGATATCCACCTTTATTGCCTCTCTCACAGGCAACTTGTTAAAACTATCACCTGCTATGGCCCTTTAGGTATCAACCTTGACACTTTCCCATTTCAATACAGAATATTAGTGGCAAATATTCTTATAGCGGCTAGACTTACCATAACAAAAATTTGGAAATCAATTGAGGCCCCTAACCTGTGTGATGTCATTCTTAAGCCCTGTACACGCGATAGGTTTTATCGATGAAAACAGTCCGATGGACTTTTTTCATCGGACAAACCGATCGTGTATGGGCCCCATTGGTCTTTTTTCCATCAGTGTTTAAAAATAGAGCAGGTTTTAAATTTATCCGATGGTTAAAAAACCGATTGCAAATTACTATCGTCTGTGGGGAACTCCATCGGATAAAAACCCCACTCATGCTCAGAATCAAGTCGACGCATGCTCAGAAGCATTGAACTTAATTTTTATCGGGTCATCGGAGTGTTTTACGTCACCTCGTTTGGAACGGTCGGTTTTTTGACTGATGGTGTGTAGGCAAGACTGATGAAAGTCAGTTAAAAAACCATAGGAAATCCGATCGTGTGTACAGGGCTTATGAGTCAACACCCAGGCGTACTATGAATTATTGTTAGCACTTAAAAATTATAACATAATTCACTTTAAGAAGCACTGGCATGTATGGATCGTACATCCTAAAGCATCTACAGCACTAAAAGACTTGTACGCTCATTCTCAACTACCACTAGGTAGCCTATTGGTATTACTTATTCCTTGCAGAGACTTATGCTGATTTCATTTCCTGATTGTTTTGACTCGCTAGAATACATTGATTTACTAGAAGACACCCTGTTCTCTCTTTTGTTTATTCATGTTAGAATAGACTTGTTCACAGTTTGCTCCATTAGGGGTGAATAGGTTTGTTCTTGGAGGTTTACTAGTTAGAAACTGAATTTAAAGATATAAATTTGAAGGATTATTCACGATTATTATACTGACTTATTGTATTTATCAAAAATGCATTTTCTATACTATGTAACTGTAATGGTGTGAATCCTGTTATACTTTTCTTAATATCTTTATTTGTTATTTTATGTTCTGTTAACGAAATAAAAAATTGAATGTTAAAAAAAAAAATGCTCCCTCCATCCAATCTGACATAGCTTGCGCTATTTTGCAAAGAAGAATGGGCAAAATTTTCACTTTCTAGATGTGCAAAGCTGGTAGAGACATCCCCAAAAAGGCTTACAGCTGTAATTGCAGCGAAAGGGGGTTCTACAAAGTATTGACTCACACTTTTCACATATTTATTTGTAAAAAATATTGAAAACAATTTATAATTTTCCTTCCACTTCACGATTATGTGCCACTTTGTGTTGGTCAATCACATAAAATCCCAATAAAATATGGAAAATTTCAAGGGGTATGAATACTTTTATATTTTATTATACCTTTTCATGTGACAACACTGAAAAAATTACACTTTGCTACAATAGGGGTTATTTATGAAAGGCAAATCCACTTTGCACTACAAGTGCAAACTACAAGTGCAAAGTGTACTTGAAATTGCACTGAAAGTGCACTTGGAAGTGCAGTCGCTGTAAATCTGAAGGGTAGATCTGAAATGATTGGAAACAATGTGTGGAGGGGACAAGGAAGTCCACAGAGAGCAAAATATAGGCGGGTCAACAACAGCTTTTGGTACAAAAATATGAAAGGCTTTATTAGGGGTGGGGGTACATATACATCAAATTTAAAGCATATGTGAGGAAAACAATGTGTCCGAATCAACACAATGTAGCTCACTTTCCTGGTGCCTTCATGGCAGCATACTAAGGGTTAATGGCTCCGCCCCAATTAACTCACAGGACCACGTAACTCTATAAAAGAAAGAGTTACTCCCCCCTCAGGTATTCTTTTTCCTGTCCTCATCCAACACTGCAGGATCACAGATCAGCCCTACCTCACCGTCATATGGTGTAACCATTGCAGGTTCATGCTCTCCTGCAGGATGGAGTCCCATCACTTGGATTGCTAAATGCATCACATAAGTATGGGAGCCTGTTTTTCTGTGGATCTTTTTGGGGCCTGTCTAAAACATCCAGGAGCACCTCCTTCTCCTCTGTGGCTTTTGGCTGACTATTCCAGGGCAAGACAGCACAAGGTACCTTTTAGAGCACTTCAGTGGCGTTGTTTTTTTTTTTTTCCTCATGTGTACCTGACACTGCATTCATGCTTGACACTGCATTCATGTGCAACTGTCTCCATGTGCACCTAAACACTGCAGCCATGTGTAACTAGCGCTGCCTCCATGTGCACCTAACATTGCATACTTGTGCACCTGCTGATGCTTCCATGTGCACCTAACACTGCATCTATGTGTACCTAGTGCTGCCTCCATGTGCACCTCACACTGCATACATGTGCACCTGGTGATGCCTCCATGTGCACCTAACACTGAGTCGATGTGTATCTGGTGATGCCTTCATGTGCACCTAACATTGCATATATGTGCACCTGGTGATGCCTCCATGTGCACCTAAAACTGAGTCCATGTGTACTTGGTGATGCCTCCATGTGCACCTAATTCTGCACTCATGAATTTCTGGCCTAACATTGCCTCCCATATGTACCTGGGTGTACACGGTGCTGTGGCGCTAGACGCTATACTCATAGGCGCTGCCTCCAGGTGCGGTCCTCTCCTGAAGATTCCTTCCATTGGTGGGAGCCGTGAGTGGCCTGATAATACCGCCGGGTGCGCCGCCATTCCCCCCCCCTCCCTGTGGGTGCGGACGCTTCGCGCGCGTCTCCTTGCACAGTCTCATCATCTCAGGGGTGGAGTCACAGCGGAACGTCACAGCGCATGCGCAGTAGCCTTCTGAGACCGAGCAGCGGCCATCTTGGTACACCCTGTAGATTGTATGATTTTTGGGCTAATTTAAAGCCCGCCAAAGTAAAAATAAGACATCTATTCTCTGCTCCCTCCATTACATTTTCATATAGCCTGACCCGCCTAAGGAGGAAAGAGCAATAAAACGCACTATTTTCTCTCCAGATTGATTCAGAAGCTGATTCAGAAGGCGAGTCGATTGCAGCCAAAAAGAACATATCAACATTTTGATGTCAGTTTAGTAAAATCGCATCACATTGTTATCATGTTATTGCATTTAAAGATGTGATTCATGGGAGGAAGATCCAGTATCCTCTGTCCAAACGTGAGTATATATTGTTTTTTCCCTCACCTGACAAAGAAAGCTTTGACCGTTACCTTTACGAGGTCAGGAGAACGAGGGGCGAAAGCACATCGCCTACAATCAATGTCTCAGAAGCAGATGCGCAGCTCCTTGATTCAGATCCGACTTTGAGCGCGTCGGTCATGAGGCTAGCCAAGAATGCAGCCATCGATGTCCTGGGGTGCTCCCCCAGAGCCATGCTATACTTCATTGCGACCAGAAGGGCATTTCGGCTAAAGCCATGGTCAGTGGACCCATCTGCAATGCAATCCTGATGTCGCATATGATGGAAGGCCCAATTCGGCGATATAAAAAATATATATATATTTTTTCCCTAAGATAGGAGAAGAGATTTTGCCTCACGGTCAGTTACCAAACAAAGATAAAGAGAGAAGAGGCTGGTAAGGCTCACGAGCCACCTTTCCCAAATTGGACAATTCTTAAGACTGCGTCTTCGTCGGTTGAGAGCCAGAAGTCCTTCTGACCCCCCTGATCCACAGGTCTGGCAGTAACATCAGGCCTTCCGTCTAGGTTTAAGTGGGAAAACTGCAATGGTCCATGCAGCCTCCACGATCCTTTAAGGGCTTATTCTTTTTTGGAAGTTCAATCCATCCTCCACCCCGCTTCTCTCCGACCCACCAAATTCTGATCTCCAAGGGCGAGAAGGAAGCTCTCTTTCAGTGTATTCAAATACTTCTATACCAACAGGCAGTATTGCCAGTACCAAACTTGGAGAAACACCCGGGGCTCTACTCCCCAGTCCTTTCTTTTAGTTCCCAGGAAATCAGGGGCTGGAGACTCGTGTTGGATCCAGAGAGGTTGACGGATACGTTCGGGTAGAACATGTCATTCGGTATCCCTAGACACCGTAATTCTGTCAGTACAGCCAGATATTTGGATGGTCTCTAAGTCTCCAGGATTTCTTCCCTTCACATTCTCATCCATCTTTGCATTCTTTTTCCCGGGTTGAAAGTAGGCGATCTGCGCCTCCACTTCCAATATCTTCCCTTAGGGATTTCATCAATCCCCCAAAACCTTCACCAAGGTCTTAGCAACCACCCTGGCTTCCTTCTGGGAAAGGAGGTCAGGGTTCTGCACTTCTTCCAATTCGAGTGACTTATCTGCTCAGTCAATTGACGCCTACGGGTGCAGCTGCAAACTTTAGTCAACATCCCAGTGAAGGCGGTGTCACTTCCATCAGAGGATCCCTGAATTGGTACAGAAGGTGGAGGAAGTGAACAGTTGGTGTTTACAATCTCTGTTTGGACTTTCTGGCACAACGAAGAAAGAGGCACCGAAGACAAATGAGAGTTATCGGTGGAAACCAGCCTTGGGGGTGGGCACGGCCTCCCAACCTCCTAGTTCACCGCTCCCTTGACCCATTCTTGCATCTGAAGCAAGTCAACTGAACTGGGGGGTGACACATCACCAAAAGAACCAGTTAGTACAAGGAAGATGGTGTTTCAACTCGGAGAGTATGATTTTCGATATCCTAGAGCTAAGAGTGGCATGGATGGCGCATCTAGTCCCTCTTCTTGGGAGCCAGTCCATACTGGTTCAGACAGACAAGACGGCAGTGGCCTATGTTCAAAGCCTAGATGGGATGCACAGCAGGTCTCTGTCCAGCGACGTGGCCCCAATTCGTTCGTGGGCGGAGGACAATTTGGTCAATCTTCAGGCGGCCTACATCCCAGCCCCTGAGAATCAGCTAACCGATCGCCTTTCAAGGTCTTTCAACAGCAACAACGAATAGTCACTAGGCCCGTGAATTGTCCGGTGGATATACCAACATCGGGGTACTCCCCATTGAGAGCTTTGAGCTTCCCACTCAAAAGCGAAACTCCTTTGCTTTTTATGAGATTCCCTCAAGATTACTCTGATACTGAGTTTCCTCCAGCTTCTATTGTCGGAGAAGGTCACTATCCTGGCAACCATGCCATACTGGGAAAGGGGACAATGGTTTCCACTCTCAGTCAAAATGGCTCGCTGCAGCCCACTTCCGATTCCACACACGGTTTCCACTATTAGTCAAATAGCTCAGTACAGCCTCCACACACGGTCAACCTCCTATATCAAGACGACTTCTTTCTCCCACGTCCGGGGATCCTGGACTTGAAGCCCTGAAAGCTGAGCAGAGCAGACTGGGTGACCTAGGGTGCTCGCATGGTGTCACCCAAACATTATTACAACCAAGAGAGTCCTCCACCTATGCCATCTTATATTAGGTTTCGAAGGGGATTCACAGAACTGGCAGAATCCAACCATTTCAATCCACTAGGCCCTGGGCTCCAAAGATTCTACTCTTTCTGCTAACTGGTCTGGACTTAGGCTGAAGTCTAAAGCACTCTGAAGGTTCAGCCTGTAGCCTTGTCAGCTTTGCCGGGCGCACGCTGGGCACTGAATCTTCTCGTAGAACGTTTCCTGAAAACAGTCAAAGTCCATGTCCTCCCGGGAAGACTGATTCCCCATATAGGTGTCTGACAGATGTCTTAGCAGACCCTTCCTTTGCACCCACTAAAGAGTGTGCGTTGGGAGGCATTACATTGGGAACCTACCTTGCTGATTGCCATCATATCAGGTCATAAGGTGTCAGAAACACAACCTCTAGGGGCACAGGAACCCTACGTCACCTTTTTCCCAGGCAGGGTAGCCCTACAGCCTATTCACCAGCATGTCTCTAAAGTGTCTGCACTCTACATTCTCAGCCGGGTATGGCTTCTCCTGACTTTCGGAGAAGATCAATCTCCTCAAACTACACAATTTGGATATAGCCAGATCCCTGAGGCGTTACTTAGAACTAACACAACAGTTTCGCAAAGATCAATGTTCATTCATTATTGCCAAGGGCGCAAAGAAAGCAATGACGCCCTCTAACCTAGTCCAAGGACGTATCGGGCTAGTGGTCTCCCAGTCCGAAGTGCGCCGAATGCGCACTCATCACGGGGAAGGTCCTCTGCCTCGGCAACGTTTGGGCTAGGGTCTCTTCGGAGGCAATTTGCAGGACGCTAGTTAGTCATCCTTCATCACCTTCATGTCGCACTATACCCTAGGCGCGGCAATCCTTATCTCCTGAGATTTGGGAGGAGGTCTCTTGGAACTATCAGTTCTGTAAACTCATTTAATTGTATTATTGCAGTACCCTCCCTGTAAGCGAGTTAGGTACCCTTAGTATGCTGCCATGAAGGCACCAGGAAAACGGAAAATTGTATATTTACCTTTCCGTAATTTTCCTTTCCTGGTGCCTACCATGGCAGCATACACCCTCCCTTCTATAATCCTTAAAGTTCTGAAGACTAGTTACAAGAATACCTGAGGGGGGAGTAACTCTTTCTTTTATAGAGTTACGTGGTCCTGTGAGTTAATTGGGGCGGAGCCATTAACCCTTAGTATGCTGCCATGGTAGGCACCAGGAAAGGAAAATTACGGAAAGGTAAGTATACAATTTTCCGTTATACCTAACTATTTAAGTAAAAAACATGCTGCAGCAAATAGAAATTAAAAATGCAGAGCGCTCTGACAGGCTCCAAAAATTGCAAGCTCCGTTTATCCAGGAAAATAAATGGCACTATAAAAACAGTTAATAATGTGCTATTGGATAGATGTGGGGTCTGGTGGTTTTGGTGGGGTCTGGTGGTCTGGTGAGAGCATTCACTGGAGCATTCACTGGAGAGTTTAGCGGCGTGCTGCCGCTCTGAGGAATGCCTGTAGCCGCTACATAGCCGCCCACGGCCGAGCAGAGACTGGGCAGAGACTGGGCAGAAACATACACTGTCCCTGAAAAGAAGTGTACCCTGCGACGGATATGGTGAGAGCCCAGCCGAGCAACTTACCGCTACTCCTTACTTCTCTCCCTAATGCCTGCTCTCCTCTCCATAATGGAGGCTTGATGGACTTATGCAGTCCCACTACACGGTATCTAATCCATCTGTCCCCGTCAGTGCTATAGACTCAGTGATATCCACTACAAAGAGCCTATCTAGGAGTTCTGCATGCTCTATGAGTAGGATGCATTCAGTGTCTGGAACCCGGAATTACAGTATATAAGTGGCTTAATTAGCAGAAGTGTAGAAGCGCTGTTGATGACCCACAGTGGTCTGTGGGCCTGTGTGTTTGAACTCTGGACTTTTTTGTCTTATAAACTTTATAAGCATTCCGTTCTAAGCGGATCAACCTCATTATTGTACACCATCAAAACTCTGGATGTGCATGTGTGTCCTGTTCTAACCTCAAAACCACATCTATCCAATAGCACATTATAGACTGTTTTTGTAGTGCCATTTCTTTTCCTGGATAAACGGAGCTTGCAATTTTTGGAGCCTGTCAGAGCGCTCTGCATTTTTTATTTCTATTTGCTGCAGCATTTTTTTACTTAAATGGTTAGGTATAGTGAGCTACATTGTGTTGATTCGGACACATTGTTTTCCTCATATATGCTTTAAATTTGATGTACTGTATATGTACCCCCACCCCTAATAAAGCCTTTCATATTTTTGTACCAAAAGCCGTTGTTGACCCGCCTATATTTTGCTCTCTGGGGACTTCCTTGTCCCCTCCACACATTTTTTCCAATCAGCTCCTCTTGCTTGACCTGGCAGGTATCCCATCTAGCGCTGACTAATCGGCGGGTACATTAATTACTTAGATTTTTTCCTGTGAAAGTGTGGATTCTAGGATTCTTTTATTCCTTTTTTTGCCTAGATCTGAAATGAGGGGACGTTCGGCTGAATTTATCATCCAATCATGTTCAAGCTAAAATGATCAGATCTACAGCGACTGCACTTCCAAGTGCACTTTCAGTGCAATTTCAAGTGCACTTTGCACTTGTAGTGCAAAGTGGATTTGCCTTTCGTAAATAACCCCCACTGTAAAGTAGTGAGTGTACAGCTTGTATAACAGTGTAAATTTTCTGTCCCCTCAAAATAACTCAACACTAGGGATGAGCCGAACACCCCCGGGTTCGGTTCACACCAGAACCCGCGAATGGACCGAAAGTTTGCACGAACGTTAGAACCCTATTAAATACAATGATGCGAACGTTCAAAATCTAAAGTGCTAATTATAACGACTAATATGCATGTTATTGTCCTAAAAAGGGTTTGGGAACCCGGGTTCTGCACCAGGGGACATGTATCAATGCAAAAATAAGTTTTAAAAACGGCCGTTTTTCGGGAGCAGTCATTTTAATGATGCATAAAGTGAAAAAAAAAAAGTCAAATATTCCTTTAAATATCGTACCTGGGAGGTGTCCAAAGTATGCCTGTAAAGTGCCACGTGTTTCCCGTGTTTAGAACTGTCCCTGCACAAAATGACATTTTTAAAGGAAAAAAAAGACATTTAAAACTGCTTGCGGCTTTAATGTAATGTCTGGTCCTGGTAATATGGATGAAAATCTTTGAGAAAAATGGCATAGCTACCCCATCACCCCCCCCCCCCACCCCAGCCCATTTCCAGCCCCTTTGGGTCTTGTATGGATATTAAGGGGAACCCCGCACACAAAATAAAAAAGGCCCTATATACTCTGAACAGCCGTATACAGGCGGTGCATACAAGACAGGGACTGTAGGTTTATTCTTATGTAGAATCTGTTTGTAATTTTGAACAGGTACATTGTTTAAGTGTAGCTCCAGCCAAAAAATCTATTTTTAAGCTTTTTGGAAAACATAGGGAAGGGTTATCACCCCTGTAACATTTGTTTTGCTGTCTGTGCCCCTGTTCAGAACATTTCACCTCAATTTCCGTCCCAATGACAAATGTTTTTGAAAAGTGGGGTTTTTATTGAAACAAGGATTGATTGATAAAGCATCAGTAGAGAGGAGACACCCATTTCCCATATTAACTCTTACAGGAGAGAATTTCCCTTCCTAGGGGTAGATTTCCTATCACTTCCTGTTGTCTCCTTCCGTTTGCAAGTAGGAGTCGTTTGTAAGTTGGATGTTTGAAAGTAGGGGCCTGCCGTATATACTCTGCTGAAATTTGCCCCTTACATGTTGGTGTTGCCACAACACTGTAAGCCCTCACAGTTACTCTTGGTGGGCGCATGAATGGGCCCTGCTGTGAATTATTAGATCAAGAATTGTAATTGCATGCCCCTGTTGAACAGGGGCTGAAAAATTGGGCCTTTGGTGGTGGTGGTGGTGTTGACACAACACTGTAAGGCCTCACAGTTACACTTGGTGGGCGCAGGAATGGGCCCTGCTGTGAATTATTAGATCAAGAATTGTAATTACATGCCCCTGTTAAACAGGGGCAGAAAAATTGGGCCTTAGGCACTGGTGCCACAACACTGCAACCCCTCACAGATACTGTACTTGGAGCACAGCAATGAGCCCTGTTGCAAAGTATTGCATCAAAAATTGTAATTACACGCCCCTGTTAAACAGGGGCTGAAAAATTGGGCCTTAGGCACTGGTGCTGGTGCCACGACACTGCAACCTCTCCCAGATACTCTAGTTGGAGTGCAGGAATGAGCCCTGCTGCAAAGCATTGCATAAAAAATTGTAATTGCATGCCCCTGTTAAACAGGGGCTAAAAAATTGGGCCTTAGGCACTGGTGGCGGCACCCAGAAACAAAAATGTTCTTCCAAGCTATCATCATCAATCGGATCATTGAGGAGGAGGAGGATAGTCAGTCAACATAACAGGACAGTCTCTCAGCATCAGCATCAGTCTTGAAGGGATGTGACATTTGAAAATAAATTAGTCTGTTATATCAGCTTCAGGTGTTTGGTACCTGGTGGTGATCCAAGACTGGTTGATCTTTATGAAGGTCAGTCGATCAACCGAGTCTGTGGACAGGCGCACCCTGTGATCCGTGACAAATCCTCCAGCAGCACTGAATGTGCGTTCTGAAAGAACGCTGGATGCAGGACAGGCCAGTAGCTCAATTGCATACTGTGCAAGCTCTGGCCAGTGATCCATCCTCAAGACCCAGTAAGCCAGAGGATTTTCGGTGGGGAAGGTGTCCAAGTCTGACCTTGCCCCTAGGTATTCCTGCACCATGTATATCAGACGCTGGCGATGGTTGCTGGAACCGATCATACCTTGGGGCTACGGACTAAAGAATTGTCTGAACGCATCGGTCAGACGGCCACCTTCCCCACCGCTCCTTCTTTGACTGCCCGAAGCCTCAGCAACTCGTTGTCCAGGACCAGGAGTTTGTAACCTCCCAGTCTCTGGGAACGCGTTGCACAGACCTTTCTGCAAGACCTCCCGGAGTTGTCTCATCCTCTGCTCCCTCTGCTATGGTAAGATAAGGTCCGCAACCTTACCCTTGTACCGTGGATCAAGGAGAGTGGCCAGCCAGTAATGGTCCCTCTCCTTGATCCGAAGAATACGAGGATCCTTCCGCAGACTTTGCAGGATCAGGGAGGCCATGCAGCGTAGGTTAGCTGAGGCATTCGGTCCGGAGTCCTCTGGGTCACTAAGGACGACATGATCCGCAGCCACCTCCTCCCAGCCACGTAAAAGTCCACAGGTTTCTTGGGACTGTAAATCATCCCTAAAAGACTGCTGCTGATGATGCTGAGTGCCAGGCTCCACCTCCATGCTGACACAATCCTCCTCCTCCTCCTCCTCTTGCTGTGCGATGGGTGGGACAGAAGGAACACTGTCTGGGTAAAGGGGGCCTTGAGAGGCAAGGAAGTCCTCCTCTTCCTGCCTCTGTTCTGCCTCAAGTGCCCTGTCCATTATTCCATGCAGCGTATGTTCCAACAGGTGGACAAGAGGTACAGTGTCACTGATGCATGCACTGTCACTGCTCACCATCCTCGTGGCCTCTTCAAATGGTGCCAGGACAGTGCATGCATCCCTGTTCATGCCCCACTGGCGTGGTGAAAAAAAACCGAGCTCCCCTGACCCTGTCCTGGTGCCGTAGTCGCACAGGTACTCATTGATGGCCCTCTGCTGCGTGTGCAGCCGCTGCAGCATGGCCAACGTTGAGTTCCACCTGGTGGGCATGTCACATCAAAGGCGGTTCTTGGGCAGGTTCAACTCCTTTTGCAGCTCAGCCAGGTGAGCACTGGCATTATAAGATCTGCGGAAATGCACAAGACTTTCCTGGCCTGCCTCAGGACATCCTGTAAGCCCGGGTACCTGCCCAAGAACCGCTGCACCACCAGGTTAAGGACGTGAGCCACACAGGGCACATGGATCAGTTGTCCCTGTCGGAGGGCGGAGAGGAGGTTGGTGCCATTGTCGCAAACCACCATTCCTGGCTTAAGCTGGCGTGGCGTCAACCACCTCTCGGCCTGCCCCTGCAGAGCAGACAGAACCTCTGCCCCAGTGTGGCTCCTGTCCCCCAAACACACCAGCGCAAGCACGGCATGGCATCTTTTTGCCTGCGTACTTGCGTAGCCCCTTGAACGCCTACGGAGCACCGCTGGTTCCGAGGACAAAGCACAGGAAGAGGCCATGGAGGAAGAAGAAGAGGAGGGGGTGGATGAGAGAGGTGTGTCACAACCAGTAGTAGCATTTTGGAGGCGTGGCGGTGGAACAACCTCCAACACTACTGCACCTTGTCCTGCATCCTTCCCAGCTGCCAAAAGAGTGACCCAATGGGCCGTGAAAGAAAGGTAACGTCCCTGTCCATGCCTGCTGGACCATGAGTCAGCGGTAATATGCACCTTACCGCTGACCGTCCTGTCCAGCGAGGCCAAGACATTGCCTTCCACATGCCGGTAGAGAGCCGGAATTGCCTTCCGTGAGAAAAAGTGGCGTTTGGGAACCTGCCACTGAGGAACCGCACATTGCACAAACTCACGGAAGGGGGCCGAGTCTACCAACTGAAAAGGCAGCAGTTGAAGTGCTAGCAATTTAGCCAAGCTAGCATTCAACCGCTGGGCATGTGGATGGCTGGGAGTGAACTTCTTTCGACGGTCCAGCAGCTGGGGTAGGGAAATTTGCCTGCTAGAATCGGATGTCGGTGTACTGCTAGCAGAGTGCCCGCAAGTACTTGGCTGTGACATACCTAATTCTACACCTTCATTCCTCTCAGTGCAGGTTTCAGAGAGGACTGAAGGTATAGTGGGGTTGGAGATCCCAGCTAATGCGGTGCAAGGAGAGGTCCGCTTTGTTCTTTGGTGTGGGTCTTTAAGGTAGGTGTCACGTACCTGATGGTAGTGAGCCCGAATTGCAGGGGACGGCCTCTCTTACGGCCCCCACTCCCGGCCCCCTGGTAAGGTGACAGTTGGCACAGGAGTAAGGAGTGGCACGGGTGCCTGGCAGGATCAACTGTTGTGAGGTGGTGATTCAAACACCCGGAAGCTTCCTTGCAGAATACCGGAACTGGAACGGCTAGCAGGCTGGATCGGAAGTAGCACAGCAGACTGGATCGGTCTCGCAGACTGGATCGGAAGAAGCACAGCAGACAGGATCAGCTAGCAGGCAGGTTCAGCTTAGCAGGCTGGATCTGGGACAGCTCAGCAGACTGGATCGGTCTCGCAGACTGGATCGGAAGAAGCACAGCAGACAGGATCAGCTAGCAGGCAGGTTCAGCTTAGCAGGCTGGATCTGAGACAGCTCAGCAGACTGGATCGGTTAAGCAAACTGGATCGGAACCAGGAACAGGGTAGTAAACAGGCCGGGTCAAATATCAGGTGGGCAGCAGAAGTACAGGGTGCAGGCAAAGGGTAGTCACAACAAGCCGGGGTCGGGTGCAGGCAGAAAACAGGTTGGTCAAGGTAAGCCGGGTCTTTTAGCACAGGTATGGTCTCAGATCAGGGTTTAGAAAACAACGCCGTAGAGCAGACAGCAGGGACTGTCTGTAACTGACAGGTTTAAATAGTCTCTCTGGTGCCACCCGCTGGACGCACACGCAAACGGAGACCAGGAAGTCCGGGGCGCCTGTTTCTGGCAGGATCTCCATGACATTGCCCCCCCCAAGGGGCAGCCTCCGGATGCCCATCCGGGCAAACTTTTCAGGGTGAGACCTTTTAAAGGACTGTACCAGACTCTTAGCGTGGATGTTCCCCTTGGGCTCCCAAGAATTCTCTTCGGGTCCATACCCCTTCCACTTTATCAAAAACTGGTTCTGGTTCCTTCTCCTCCTGTAATCCAGGATAGCCTCTACTTCAAACTCCTCTTCCCCGTCTATAATAACAGGGTCAGGGGTAACAGAGCTTCGGCCAGGAAAGGGATTGGAAATAGATGGTTTCAACAGTGACACATGGAATACTGGGTGGATCTTCAGTGAATCCGGGAGTTCCAGTTCAAAAGCCACTTCATTGATTTTCCTTTTAACCGGAAAAGGTCCTAGGAACTTGGGACCCAATTTCTTTGAAGGGCATGCCATCCTCAAGTTCACTGTAGACAGCCACACCAAGTCACCGGGTACCAGTACCAACTCACCCCGTCTCTTCTTGTCAAAAGTTAATTTGTTGTGTTCCTGGGTCCTGGTCATAGTTTCCTGCAAAAGTTGGTTATTGGTGGAAAAGAAATTTATTTTCTCCTGTACTGCTGGCACCGCACATTTGGGAAGAGAATTGGGTAGGAATGAAGGGTGAAAACCAAAGTTGGCAAAGAACAGGGTCTGCTTGGTGGCGGAGTGGATGGAGTTGTTGAAGGCGAATTCGGCCAAAGGAAGCAGGGAAATCCAGTTATCTTGTGTAAAAGAGGAGAAGCAGCGCAGGTACTGCTCCAGAGTTTGGTTAGTCCTCTCAGTCTGTCCATTGGTCTGGGGGTGATAGGCGGAAGAGAATGACAGTTCTATATCCAAGGCCTTACAGAGGGACCTCCAGAAGTGGGAGGTGAACTGTACCCCTCGATCTGAAACAATGTTGGCTGGTACCCCGTGGAGTCTGACGATTTCCTTGATAAATGCCTGTGCTGTTTCAGGGGCAGAGGGAGTGCCTTTCATAGGAATAAAGTGTGCCATTTTGGACAGACGATCGACTATCACAAAGATAGTGGTATGATCTTCTGCTGGAGGTAACTCGACAATGAAGTCTATGGATAACATCCTCCATGGTCTGTCTGGAACAGGCAAAGGTCTTAATAAGCCCCAGGCCTTGGTTCTATGAGTCTTGTTCCTGATGCAGGTAGTGCAGGACTCCACAAATTCTTTACAATCTTCCCGTAATTGAGGCCACCAAAAGGTACGCTGTACCAAGTCGGTGGTCTTCGCTATGCCAAAGTGCCCGGCTAATGCATGGTCGTGGCAGAGTTCCAGGACAGATACTCGTAGATCCTCGGGGATATAGATCTTGTCCTTATGCCAGAGCAACCCGTCCTTAACCTGCAGTTCCAATTCAGGAGAGGGCAACTGCCCTGCGGAGGCTTGTTTAAGTCTGGAGAGCAAGTTTTCCTGAAGCAAGAGGAAATTCCCAGGGGCAAAGATGGTATCCGGAAGAGAAACTTCTTTGGGTTTGTGAAACATCCGAGACAAGGCGTCAGGCTTAGTGTTCTTGGAGCCTGGACGATACGTGACATGGAACGAAAACCTGGAGAAAAAGAGCGCCCATCTGGCTTGTCGTGGTTTCAGTCTCTTTGCGGATCTCAGATATTCCAGGTTCTTATGGTCAGTAAATATCAGAATTGGATGGGCAGCTCCCTCCAGCAGATAGCGCCATTCTTCTAGCGCAGACTTAATCGCCAGCAACTCCCGATCCGCCACATCGTAGTTCCTCTCTGCTGTTGACAACTTGCGTGAGAAGAAGGCCACTGGGTGAAGCAGGGCCTTGGTTCCTTGTCTCTGGGACAATATTGCCCCTACAGCGATTTCGGATGCGTCTACCTCGAGGACAGAGGAATCCGGATGCTTCAAGACGGAAGCAGAGGTAAAAAGTCCCTTAAGGGCCTCAAAGGCCTTTTGGGCCTCGGAGGACCAATGGAAGCGGTTCCCCTGTTGGGTTAATTGAGTGATTGGTGCAATGATGGCCGAGAATCCTCTGATGAACTTGCGGTAAAAATTGGCAAAACCGACAAAACGTTGGATTCCCTTCTTGTCTGTAGGGACTGGCCAGTCTAGGATTGCAGCAATCTTCTGGGGGTCCATTTCGATGCCCTCACTGGAGATGATTAATCCCAAGAATGGTATACTTCCCTGCTCGAACGCACATTTTTCGGCTTTCGCATATAGGCCATATTGTCGAAGCCGGGCTAACACACTCTTGACATGCCTGCGATGGGATTCGAGGGAGGAAGAGAAAATTAATATGTCGTCTAGATAGACGATAACAAATAAGTCCAGAAAGTCCCGAAGGGCATCATTAATGAAGTATTGAAACGTGGCGGGGGCATTGCACAACCCGAAAGGCATCACCAAATACTCGAAGTGCCCAAATCGAGTACGGAAAGCAGTCTTCCACTCATCTCCATCCCTGATGCGGACCAAATTATAGGCTCCACGGAGATCAAGCTTGGTGAAGACATTGGCAGCCCCCAGTCTCTGGAATAACTCTGGCATCAAAGGAAGGGGATAACGGTTCTTCACCGTAATTTTATTTAATTTGCGGTAATCCACGCAAGGACGAAGGGTATGGTCCTTTTTCTCGACGAAAAAGATGCCCGCGCCTGCTGGAGACGTGGATGGGCGAATAAACCCCTTCTTCAGGTTCTCGTCAACGTATTCCCTTAGTGCCCCATGTTCAACCTCTGTCAACGGAAAAATCCTTCCAAATGGGATTTCAGCCCCAGGTAATAGTTCAATGGGGCAGTCGTAGGCTCGATGGGGTGGTAGAACCTCCGCCCATTGTTTACTGAATACATCCAGGTACTCATGATAGACTTCTGGAATAGACTGACGTAATTCAGCTTCTGAATCCAGGCAGAGCAGGTTAGACGGCCCATGAGGGGCGTGAGAGCCACAGAACTGCTGGCAGTAAGGTGACGAAAAGGTGACTTCCCCTGTGGCCCAGTTGATGGCAGGGTTGTGAGCTTGCAGCCAGGGCATACCGAGGATCACAGGAAATAATGGAGAAGAGATGATGTCCATACGTAACAGTTCGTGGTGGGAGCTGGAAATGACAGCAGGAATAGGAGCAGTCTCTAGAACTACAGGGCCGGATTTAATAGCAGACCCATCAGCCAGGTGAACAGAGAGTCCATGGGTCTTGGGAAGGAGAGGAATCCGATGTTTAGCAGCGAATGAAGAGTCCATGAAACAACTGCAGGCCCCAGAATCAATAATGGCGGGGGTTGGTAGGGTCTTTCCTGAAAGCTGCAATGAGACTGAAAGGGCCAGATGAGATGCGGTCTTGGCTATAGGACCCGTGTATTCAGGAATCATAGAGAGACATTTACGGAGCTTCAGAGGGCAGTTCCTAATGTAATGTCCAGGCTCTCCGCAATACAGACACAGATTGTTCATCCGACGACGTTGTCGCTCCTCCAGGGTAAGGGAAGGACAAAGAACCCCAAGCTGCATGGGCTCAGGTGCGTTGGGTGCAGAAGCTGGTGATGCAGAGGGTACTGGGTGCAGATGACTTGGAGCCCTTGGGAGCATCCAGGTTGGGTGAGAGAACCCTGTAGCTCTCTCAGCTCTTCGTTCTCTTAGGCGTCGATCGATCTGTATGGTTAAATCGATCAACGCATTCAAGGTCTGTGGCACCCCAACTCTAGCCAGCTCATCTTTCATCAGAGAGTCCCATGCGGAACTGGTGACGGAGAGCGGCATCGTTCCAGTCCGTATCTGCGCTCCACCGCCTAAACTCGGCCACGTAGTCCTCTGCTGCCCTGCGTCCCTGCTGAAGGGTACGCAAGGCCGCTTCTGCAGTTGCTGAAAGCTGGGGATCCTCGTATAGCTGAGCCATAGCGTCAAAGAAGGAGGCAAGGTTGGTCAGAACTATGTCCTTTCGTTCCAGGAGACGGTGGGCCCAGGCTTGGGGGTCCCCGGTAAGCAGGGAAACCACAAAGCCCACTTTAGTGATTTCCAGAGCGAAGGTTCGTGGCTGGAGGGTGAAGTATAGTTCGCAGGAGTTGCGAAAAGCCCTAAAGCTACTTCGATTTCTGGAAAATCTTTCGGGTGCAGGGACCCTAGGTTCTTACTATTGTTTGGGTTGGTTCAGTCCCAGCGTAAGAGGTGGAAGCAAGGGGAAGTCCTTTGGTTCCTGTAGGGTTGGGAAGAACCAGTAACCGTTCTTCCAGCCGGGTGTAGTTTTGTTGAAGGTCCTTGACTGCTTCAGTTAGATCTGCCAGATGCTGACACAGATCTTCCATAGGGGAGGCTCCCTGCTCAGACTCAGGCATGGCTGTCTGCTACTGTCACGTACCTGATGGTAGTGAGCCCGAATTGCAGGGGACGGCCTCCCTTACGGCCCCCACTCCTGGCCCCCTGGTAAGGTGACTGTTGGCACAGGAGTAAGGAGTGGCACGGGTGCCTGGCAGGATCAACTGTGGTGAGGTGGTGATTCAAACACCCGGAAGCTTCCTTGCAGAATACCGGAACTGGAACGGCTAGCAGGCTGGATCGGAAGTAGCACAGCAGACTGGATCGGTCTCGCAGACTGGATCGGAAGAAGCACAGCAGACAGGATCAGCTAGCAGGCAGGTTCAGCTTAGCAGGCTGGATCTGGGACAGCTCAGCAGACTGGATCGGTCTCGCAGACTGGATCGGAAGAAGCACAGCAGACAGGATCAGCTAGCAGGCAGGTTCAGCTTAGCAGGCTGGATCTGAGACAGCTCAGCAGACTGGATCGGTTAAGCAAACTGGATCGGAACCAGGAACAGGGTAGTAAACAGGCCGGGTCAGATATCAGGCGGGCAGCAGAAGTACAGGGTGCAGGCAAAGGGTAGTCACAACAAGCTGGGGTCGGGTGCAGGCAGATAACAGGTTGGTCAAGGTAAGCCGGGTCTTTTAGCACAGGTATGGTCTAAGATCAGGGTTTAGCACACAACGCTGTAGAGCAGACAGCAGGGACTGTCTGTAACTGACAGGTTTAAATAGTCTCTCTGGCGCCACCCGCTGGACGCACGCACGAATGGAGACCAGGAAGTCCGGGGCGCCTGTTTCTGGCAGGATCTCCATGACAGTAGGCTTGCCAACGAGCTGCATGGCAGGTCAACATATGTCTGGTCAAGCATGTGGTGCCCAAGCGGCTGATGTTTTGGCCACGCGATATACGCTTGAGACATATGTTGCAAACAGCAGCTGTGCGATCTGATGCACTCGACTCAAAAAAGGCCCACACCAAAGAACTTTTTGAATAACGGGCAGAGGCAGTGCCCTGCACAGGCGGAGCTCTGCGGTGTGATTCAGTCGGTGTGCTGCCCTTACGCTGGCCCCCCGAGGGCATCCTGCCTCGTTGGAGATGTGCCTCCTCCTCATCCTCCTCCTCCTCCTCTCTCCTATTAGGCACCCACGTGGAGTCAGTGACCTCATCATCCCCTCCCTCCTCATCACTGGAGCCAATCAGGCAGTATGCTGCAGCTGCTGGAACATGACTGCCAGATTGGTGTCCTTCTTGAGCATCCCCTCCCTCTGCTCTCACGCTACTGCCTTCCTCTAGCTGGGAATCATCATCAGACCCTTCGAAACGCTGGGCATCCTCCTGGAGCATGTACCCAACACTGTGCTCAAACAGTTCAGGGGACTCCTCAGGAGGACATGGTGGGTCTAGGGAAGGAGTGACTGATGATGACATTGATACCAGGGAAGAGGATGCTTTGGCAGCTGCTTTGCCAGTACCCTGAGCCTGGGTGAGAGAGGATGAATAGGGTGAGGAGGGCTTGGTCATCCACTCTACCAAGTCTTCGGCATGATGCGGCTCAACACGTCCAGCTGCCGAAAAGAAGGACAAGCGTGTCCCATGGCCATGTGCTGATGACAATGCACCGCGTCCACGACCAGCACTGTTGCTCCCAGACACAGAGCCTGCTTGCCCTCTTTTATTGACTCGTGACTGTCTGCCTCTCTTTGTTGGCCTTCCAGACATAGCAATGGCCTGCAGGGAGATGGGAAAACCAGCAATAAGGGGTAGCTTCAGGTGTATATTTTGCAGGAAGCACACTCCGCCCGCTGTAAGTGCTGCAGATGACTGCCTGTGTTACACAACAGGAAAAAAACAGCAATAAGGGCTAGCTTCAGGTGTTTATTTTGCAGGAAGCACACTCCGCCCGCTGTAAGTGCTGCAAATGCCTGTTAGTGTAACACAAAAGAAAAAAAAGCTTGAGCAATAAGGGCTAGCTTCAGGTGTATAATGTGCAGGAGGCACACTCCGCCCGCTGTAAGTGCTGCAAATGCCTGTTAGTGTAACACACCAGGAAAACAGAGCAATACGGGCTAGCTTCAGGTGTATATTTAGCAGGAAGCACACTCCGCCCGCTGTAAGTGCTGCAAATGTCTGTTAGTGTAACACACCAGGAAAACACAGCAATATGGGCTAGCTTCAGGTGTATATTTAGCAGGAAGCACACTCCGCCCGCTGTAAGTGCTGCAAATGCCTGTTAGTGTAACACACCAGGAAAACACAGCAATACGGGCTAGTTTCAGGTGTATAATGTGCAGGAGGCACACTCCGCCCGCTGTAAGTGCTGCAAATGCCTGTTAGTGTAACACACCAGGAAAACACAGCAATACGGCCTAGCTTCAGGTGTATAATGTGCAGGAGGCACACTGCGCCCGCTGTAAGTGCTGCAAATGCCTGTTAGTGTAACACACCAGGAAAACACAGCAATACGGGCTAGCTTCAGGTGTATATTTAGCAGGAAGCACACTCTGCCCGCTGTAAGTGCTGCAAATGTCTGTTAGTGTAACACACCAGGAAAACACAGCAATACGGGCTAGCTTCGGGTGTATAATGTGCAAGAGGCACACTCCGCCCGCTGCAAGTGCTGCAAATGCCTGTTAGTGTAACACACCAGGAAAACACAGCAATACGGGCTAGCTTCAGGTGTATATTTAGCAGGAAGCACACTCTGCCCGCTGTAAGTGCTGCAAATGCCTGTTAGTGTAACACACCAGGAAAACACAGCAATACGGGCTAGCTTCAGGTGTATAATGTGCAGGAGGCACACTCCGCCCACTGTAAGTGCTGCAAATGCCTGTTAGTGTAACACACCAGGAAAACACAGCAATACGGGCTAGCTTCAGGTGTATATTTAGCAGGAAGCACACTCTGCCCGCTGTAAGTGTTGCAAATGCCTGTTAGTGTAACACACCAGGAAAACACAGCAATAAGGGCTAGCTTCAGGTGTATACTGTGCAGGAGGCTTAGCAACAATGACACTGACACTGTCCCCTGCCTATCCTTCTCTCTCCCTGCACACAAGATTTAGCAAAGGATATGACACTGACACTGTCCCCTGCCTATCCTTCTCTCTCCCTGTACACAAGGTTTAGCAAAGATTATGACACTGACACTGTCCCCTGCCTATCCTTCTCTCTCCCTGCACACAAGGTTTAGCAAAGAATATGACACTGACACTCTCCCTGCCTATCCTTCTCTCTCCCTACACACAAGAATAGCACAAAGAATAGCACAATGACACTGTTCCTGCCTATTCTTCTCTTTCCCTGCGCTGGAACACACTACACAAGGCCGCCGCGCTGGCGACCTTTTATAGTGTGGGACGTGTGCTAAACCCCCTGAGCTATAATTGGCCACAGGCAACCTGCCTGTGGCCAATTATGGCTCTCCTAGCTGGCGGCGCAGTGATTGGCCAAGCATGCGGGGTCACAGTGCATGCTTGGCCAATCACAGCGCCGGGATTGCACTGCGATGGTGCAGGGTATTGTGGGCCGTTCGCGTCACTCGAATTTGGCGCGAACGGCCCAAATAGTTCGATCTTCGTCGAACGATCGAACAGCCAATGTTCGAGTCGAACGTATGTTCGACTCGAACACCAAGCTCATCCCTACTCAACACACAGTCATTAATGTCTAAACCAGCGGTTATCAGACTTATCTTGAGGGGACAACAAATTTACACTGTTATACAAGCTGTACACTCACTACTTTACATTGTAGCAAAGTGTGATTTCTTTAGTTTTGTCACATGAAAAGATATAATAAAATATTTACAAAAATGTGAGGGGTGTACTCATATTGTAATTATATATAATATATATGATAAATATGATAAATATATATAATAACTGTGACTTAAAGAACACGCACTTCCTTCCGTTAGTAAACTAGCCCTTTATAGGACAAGAACATCCCTCCGGAGAGTTACCAGAGGCCCCATCTGTCACCACGACTCTGCGCTGGGTCTTCAGAAAGGGTCACCTCCCTGGCCTCCTTGTCCTGCATACGGGTCCCCTCGCAAGGCAGATCCCTGGGAGTCTCGGTCCCCGGTGGATCCCAGCCAAAGGCTGCTGGGCTCCGGGCCTTTCTCCAAAGTACCTCACCCCAGACTGAAGGTGTCTGAGATGGAACAGCAGCTCCGTCTCTGGGCCTAGGGCACCCAGAGACAACCCGACCAGGCCTAGGGCACCCGGAGGCGACACACACGCACCCAGGCCTAAGGTGCCTGAGCGCGGAACCGACCCCTCTGGAAGATGGCCGCCCCCTTTTATATCCTCTCCCGACAGGCACAGCAGGTTCCCCGCCCCGCCGTACTGCTGCCGAGAGGGGACAGAAAAGGCACAACCTTGTACTGCGATTCAACCCGGGCCCATGACAACAGCGCCACCTATAGGCCCCAAGGAACTTACACACCAGTACCATCTCCCAGGGATAGAAATGGTCCATGAGACCTAACAATTAGTGCATCTGAGCCTAGTTACCACTCAGATGCTTTTCCCCTAAATGTAACCACCCGCTACACACATATATATATATATATATATTTATATATATATATATACACATACACACACAAACACATATACTTTTAGTTATGGAAGATGTGCCTGTTTTAATTTGATTATTAATAGTATAATTCATACAGGCACCTGGAAAAAAGATAAATGTAAAATTAAATTTTTAGTCTAATGTTTCAAAGGGTGTAGCTGTTCTTTATAAAGGGCAGCAACACACTACACATTCACTCAATTAAGACCTGATTGCTGTAAGGCAGGCAATTAAAAAAAAAAGAGAAAACCTCTGGAATGAATGCTGCACCATTGCATTCCAGAAGAAAAATCTTGTTTGGGTGATATCACTCAATCAGCAAAGTAAATGCAAATTGTTGTGATATTTACTGTTTGAACCCCAAAAACTCAAACACACACATACTTTTATATACAATACTGTTGTCCCAACGCTACCACACCTTACAAAGCATAAACCCCTCTGCAAACAAAAAATATATCCTGATTGCAGCCAGCACTGACATGAGTTCCTTTATCCACAGCTAAAATATTTCCAACAACTGCTGCACAATTAACAATTATAAATTTAAATATTTGTGTAAAAAGTTGATGACATTTATCAGTATTAATGTGCATTAAATATTTAAATCTTCCCATAAGGAAACTGTGAGAGACGTGGCAAAATAAGTCAGGGGCAGAGCTATGTGACGTCAGTGTTCACGGCCGGAAGTAGGTTCTATTGTATGTGAGGATTATGGCATTGCATCTTAGGGGGACAATGCTATCTTGAGGAGGCATATTCTAGTGCACATAATATTTGTGCACTATATATCGTGAGTATATTTCCTCTGGATCCTTGTTGCTTTTGATAATAAAGTGCATGGTAGTTTTAAAATACTACACAATCAGGGCTCTGGGTTCTTTTTGAGCACCAATAAATAAAGTAGCTAGCAGTTGCTGCTTGAGAATTGTGGAGATCCTCTTGGTGATTAAAATCTTTACACTTCTAAAAGAGACCTGGAGAAATTTGAAGCCTGTTTAGGGCAAGGCACATTTTTTATTATGAAGGTGAGCAGCTAGTGTGACTGGTGATGGATAACACTAGGTGGCACATGTCTAAATCTTTACCGTGGACACAGAGAAATGCTTTTGGACACCATTTTGGACTTTTTAAGCACATACACAATTATGCATGTAATTGAGTCAAGGTGGACTTTTATGCATACACTGCACGTGACACACTTTCATTTATGTTAATTACATATTGTGATTAGGGATGAGCCGAACACCCCCCTGTTCGGTTTGCACCAGAACCTGCGAACAGCCAGAATGTTCGCATGAACTTTAGAACCCTATTAAATACAATGGACTCGAACGTTCGAAATCAAAAGTGCTAATTATAAAGGCTAATATGCAAGTTATTGTCCTAAAAAGGGTTTGGGGACCCGGGTCCTGCCCCAGGGGACATGTATCAATGCAAAAAAAAGTTTAAAAAACGTCAGTTTTTTCGGGTGCAGTGATTTTAATAATGTTTAAAATGAAAAAATAAAAGTTTCCTTTAAATTTCATACCTGGGGGGGTGTGTATAATATGCATGTAAAGTAGCGCGTGTTTCCCTTGCTTAGAACTGTCCCTGCACAAAATGTCATTTCTGAAGGAAAAAAAAGTAATTTAAAACTCACTCGCGGCTATAATGAATTGTCGGCTCCTGGCAATACATAGAAAAGTCATTGATAAAAAAAAAAACGTGGGGGTCCCCCCAAATTCAATTACCAGGCCCTTCAGGTGGGACTCCACGCCATTTTTTTAAAAAATTTGGGGTGGAGTTCCCCTTAAAATCCATACCAGACCTGAAGGGCCTGGTATGGATATTAAGGGGAACCCCGCCGCAAATTAAAAAAAAAAATGCGTGGAGTTTCCCGAAATATCCATACCAGGCCCTTCAGGTCTGGTATGGATTTTAAGGGGAACTCCACTCCAAATTGAAAAAAAAATGGTGTGGACTCCCCCAAAAATCCATACCAGACCCTTTATCCGAGCACGCAACCTGGCAGGCCGCAGGAACAGAGGGGGGGACGAGAGAGCACCCTCCCCCCTCCTGAACCATACCAGGCCACATGCCCTCAACATGGGGAGGATGTCCCCATGTTGATGGGGACAAGGGCCTCATCCCCACAACCCTTGCCCGGTGGTTGTGGGGGTCTGCGGCGGGCAGGGGGCTTATCGGAATCTGGAAGACCCCTTTAACAAAGGGGACCCCCAGATCCCGGCCCCCCATATGTGAATTGGTAAGGGGTACATTGTACCCCTACCATTTCAGGAAGAAAGTGTAAAAAAATAAAAACACATAAACACCTTGGAAAAGTCCTTTATTAAAAATAAAAAATAAAATAAAATAAAAAAAACATTCCAGCGATGAAATCCAGTGTCCCGCGGCGATCCGATGTCCAGTGCTGTCCGTCATTGGCTGAGCCTGAGCGGACCTGATGGGAAACTTCCTCCACAGTGTATTAAATGTATAGACCCGCCCCTTCTAAAGTTCCCCATCAGGTCCGCTCAGCCAATGACTAGGTGTAAGGCTAAGCGGACCAGATGCGGAACATGAGAAGGGGCGGGTCTATTCATTTATTACACAGTGAAGGAAGTTCCCTATCAGGTCCGCCCCCCTCATATGTCAGACCCCGCCTACATCATTGGCTGAGCGGACCTGATGGGGAACTTCCTCCACTGTGTAATAAATGAATAGACCCGCCCCTTTTCACGTTCCGCATCTGGTCCGCTTAGCCTTACACCTAGTCATTGGCTGAGCGGACCTGATGGGGAACTTTAGAAGGGGCGGGTCTATACATTTAATACACTGCGGAGGAAGTTCCCCATCAGGTCCGCTCAGGCCCAGCCAATGACGGACAGCGCTGGACATCGGATTGCCGCGGGACACTGGATTTCATCGCTGGAATGTTTTTTTTTTTAATTAATTTTTTTTTTTTAATAAAGGACTTTTCCAAGGTGTTTGTGTTTTTTTTTTTTTTTTACACTTTCTTCATGAAATGGTAGGGGTACAATGTACCCCTTACCAATTCACATAGGGGGGGGCCGGGATCTGGGGGTCCCCTTTGTTAAAGGGGTCTTCCAGATTCAGATAAGCCCCCTGCTCGCAGATCCCCACAACCACCGAGCAAGGGTTGTGGGGATGAGGCCCTTGTCCCCATCAACATGGGGACATCCTCCCCATGTTGAGGGCATGTAGCCTGGTACGGTTCAGGAGGGGGGGCGCTCTCTCATCCCCCCCTCTTTTCCTGCGGCCTGCCAGGTTGCGTGCTCGGATAAAGGGTCTGGTATGGATTTTTGGGGGGACTCCACACCATGTTTTTTTTTTACATTTGGGGTGGAGTTCCCCATAAAATCCATACTAGACCTGAAGGGAGCCGACAATTCATTATAGCCGCAAGTGAGTTTTAAATGACTTTTTTTCCTTCAGAAATTACACTTTGTGCACGGACAGTTCTAAGCACGGGAAACAAGCGCGACTTTACATGCATACTATACACACACCCTAGGTACGAAATGTAAAGGAATATTTCACTTTTATTGTTTCACTTTAAGCATTATTAAAATCACTGCTCCTGAAAAAACGGTCGTTTTTAAAACTTTTTTTTGCATTGATACATGTCCCCTGGGGCAGGACCCGGGTCCCCAAACACTTTTTATGACAATAACTTGCATATAAGCCTTTATAATTAGCACTTTAGATTTCTCCCATAGACTTTTCGAATGTGCCGCGAACACCCCAAATTGTTCGCTGTTCGGCAAATGGGCGAACAGGCAATGTTCGAGTCGAACATGAGTTCGACTCGAACTCGAAGCTCATCCCTAATTGTGTTATTGAAGGTGGTTGCAGTTAAAGTTTTGTAACACTTTATTTGAATATTTCATGCACATTTATACTAACACGTCATCTACTTTTTGCTAAATTATTTTTATTCAATATGTATTCATAATTTATTGGATTTGATTGTTTATTGCGCTGCACTTGTTGGGAATATTACAAACATACTTTCTGTTTGGATTTATTACACTGCTGGTGGAAATTGGAAATGTTTTTTTCACTTCAAAAATACAGCAATGGAATATAAAATGCTATCAGGCTGCTGGTGATGACATTTTCAACTCTAATGCCGCGTACACACGATCGTTTTTCATGACGTTAAAAATGCCATTTTTAAAAATGGGCATTAAAACCGATCGTGTGTAGGCTCCAGAGCATTTTTTTTTTTCCACAATAGATTTTTTTATGGCATATTTCAAATGTTACAGAGTGATAAACAAAAAATATAAGATTATAAGAATATAAGAAAGTAATATAAGAAAGTGACTACATATGTAACATGTCCGTCCACATAAGATTTGGATTGTACAAAAAGAATACAATCAATAATATGCTGTCTGTCGTTACATAAGTATTACGGGTTCATCTGTAAACAGTGCATTGATCAAAGTCTAGTACCAAGGTGGTGGTTGGTACAGAGGACAGGTAAAGCTATTCATGTAAGTTAGGGTGGAGAGGGGAGACCCCACTTAAGCACCCCTTATAGGGAGCAAAACTGTGCCCGCGTGTTGACCCCCCTCCCCCCCCCCTCGTCAAGTGCCCTCTGTACCCACATATTAACAGACAAGTTATCAAACAAAGTTAAAGAGTGAATGCTGTTGTGAGACCGGGAGATTTAATCCATTCTTTCCACAGTTCCCATAGTTGGGCAATCTTCATTTTACTATTCTGCTTTAGTGCTAGGGAAGTTTTGTGTGTAAAGTGTTCATGAGTGGTTTGAACTACATCTTTAATCGTAGGGGGGATTGGATCTTTCCACTTACGGGTTATACTAAGGCGAGCTGCTAGTAGTATGTGTATTATAATGTGTTTTGATGGATTGGGGATTTTTTCTATTTCCAGGGATAGTAGGGCTAAGGATGGTAAGGCTATGATTGACAGATGAGTGACCTCAAAGATTAATTGGAAAATGGAGTACCAATAATGTTTGAGTTTGGAACATTTCCAAAATGTATGCAATAGATCACCTTTTTGTCCGCAGTTCCTCCAACATGTGCTAGGGAGTGATGAGTTAAATTTGGATAATCTGTCAGGAGTCAAGTACCAACGGTACGTCAGTTTAAACGCAAGTTCCCACAATGTTGAGCAGCAAGTAGCTTTGTATGTGGATTTACACGCTGTTTCCCATTGTAGAATTGTGAATTGTTGTCCTAAATCATTTTCCCAGCGCAATAGTGCTGTGGAAGTAGTGAAGGTGGTTTTTTGTTGTAGTAAAGAATAGAACCGAGAAATTCCCCTCCGATGATGTGCAGGGGATCTAAAAAAAATCCACGCTATTTGGGGTATTTTCCATGCCCATGTTTTAAGTGAAGTGAGGCAATGATGGGTGCGTGCGTATAAGAATCAATCAGAGTGCGAGAGTTGGTATTCTTTCTGAAGTTTGGTAAAGGATTTGATGCGATTATTATCCAGTAGATCTGAGATATATATATTGCCCTTGTGTTTCCCAATGTTTGTAGGAGGCTGTTTCTAGTATGTGGGTCAGGGAGTCTATGGTGACGGGGATGGTTGCTTGATTGGGGTAGAGTGCTGAGAGCTGTGTGAATCTGGACCAAACTTTGCTAGTCGCCTTCATGGTCGGTGAGACGTGGATGTAGGGCCTTGTCCTTAGTGGTGAGATGAGTAGCCAAGAAGCTAAATTGCCTCCTGGTATCATAGATGCCTCTATCCTCCCCCACAACGTGGTTGGGGGGGATTCTAGAAACCATTCCTTAGCTTGTGTGAGTATAGATGCCATGTAGTAATCCTGAAAGTCAACAGAACCAGTCCCTCCTGCTAAGCGATGTTTGATTAGTTGAGCATGTCTGCATCTAGCTTTTTTGGCTTTCCAAAGATATTTGGTCAGGATCGATTGCAATGATTTGAAGTAGTAAAGAGGTATAGGAATTGGTATAGTTCTAAATAGGTACAAGATTTGGGGAAGATGGAACATTTTAAATGCTGCCAATCGACCCATTCACGAGAATTCAAAGGACGCCAGCCTGGTGAGATCCGCTTGAAGAGTGGATCTGATTGGTAAATAGTTAGAAGCAAATAGTGCTTTTGTTGTAGTAGTCAGCTGGATGCCCAAGTAAGTTATGCTATTTTTAGCCCAAGTGTATGGAAATTTCATTTTGAGTTGGTTTTCTGTGGGCGTGTCCAGACCTAAGTTGAGCATGTATGATTTAGTTTCATTGACTTTGTAGTATGATACTTCACTAAACCAGGCTAGCATCCTCTGGACCTCAGGAAGGGATCTGTCAGGGTCTGTGATCATGAGGATCACGTCATCTGCAAACAAACTTATCTTATGGTCTAAACCAGCAATGGGTATACCTGAGATTTCGCTGTTATTTCTGATTTGTTCGGCAAGGGGTTCCATGACTAGGTTGAATATAATGGGTGAGAGTGGGCAGCCTTGTCTTGTGTCATTGGTAATTTGGAATGGAGAGGAAAGGGTGTCTGCAGAAAATACTTTGGCCGAAGGATTGGAGTATAGGGCCATTATGGCATTGTGTATCGTACCTGTAATACCGAACTTGTATAGAACCTCCGATATATATCCCCAGTGGACCCTATCGAAGGCCTTTTCGGCATCTAGTGATAATAGAAGGGCCGGGATTTTTTGTGTTTCTACATAATGTATGATATTGATTATCCTTCTAGTGGCGTCCGACGCTTGGCGTCCTTTAGTGAATCCTGATTGGTCTATTGATATAAGGGAAGGGAGTATGTCTTCTAGTCTGTTGGCTATCAAGTTGGCGTAAATTTTTAAATCAAGGTTGAGCAGTGAAATGGGTCGGAAGTTTTTGGAGATGTGGGATCTTTGCCAGGTTTAGGGAGGGTTATAATCATGGCATTGAGCATTTCAGTAGGGAAAGAGGCTGAAGTTGCTGTTAGGTTGAACAGTTGGCACAGAGTGGGAGCTAATACATGCTTGAACTTCTTATAATATTCCCCAGTGAAGCCGTCAGGGCCAGGGGATTTGAAGTTAGGCAGATTATTTATTATTGCAAGTATTTCCTAAGCTGTGAAGGGAGTATTTAAGTTCTCAAGTTGTTGGGGGGACACAGTCGGGAGATTCAAACCTCCCAGGAAGGATTTAATCCCCGCCTGGGAGGGTTGGGTAGTGGAGGCATCATCCTTGAGGTTGTATAGATCCTCATAGTAGGTACTAAAAGAGTTCGCTATGTCTTGGGGTTTAAGAAGTTTTTCGTTCGTGTGAGGGTGATGTATGTACAGGATTTTTGTTTTGGTTCTATGACCCTTAACTCGAAGGGACATTGCCTTTCCTGCCTTGTTCCCTGTAGTGTATGAGGTGGCTTTGAGAATTCTGTATGATTTAGCACATTTTTCAAGTAGAAGGGCCCTTAGCTCGTGGCGAAGGGTGGATATTTTAGATTGGAGAAGTGGTGATGGGTTGGATTTATTCAGTGATTCGGATTTGGCTATCTCAGCTGTGAGTTCATCTAACCGTTGGGTCCTTTTTTTTTTTGGCTCTAGCTCCCATTTGGATGAACACTCCTCGCATGACTGCCTTGTGTGCGTTCCATATCACCAGCGGGTCAGATACCGATGCCTGATTGATTGAAAAGTACTCTTCCAATTGGCGCTCAATATGGGTAGAATAGTGTGGTGTAGTTAGGAGATAGTTATTGACTCTCCAAATAAAGTTATTGGGTTGACAAGAGTCGTCAGATATGGTAATGCTAATGGGGGCATGATCTGACCAGGTGGTGGTATGAATGGTAGAGTTTGAAATTTTATGCAGTAACCGACTGTCAGTTAGGAATAAATCAATCCGTGAGTAGGTATTGTGACACGGCGAAAGGAACGTGAAATCCCTCTCGCTCGCATGACAACACCTCCACACGTCAAATAGATCATTGGAACTAATAAACGGATCTAAAGGAGAGGTATTTCTGTGAGACCCCGCAGTGGAGTCAATTGAGTTGTTCGGGACCATATTAAAGTCCCCACAAATGAGCAAATGTCCTTGTTGGATCTTACGGGCAGCCCGTAGTGTCTTCCTGAGAAAAGTCATTTGGCCATGGTTTGGGGCATAAATGGAGACCAGGGTAAAGAAGATATTGTTGATTGTGCAAATTAGGATAATATATCGCCCTTCCGGGTCAGTGACACAGTTCTGCAGGGTGAAAACAACAGTGTTTCTGATCGCTATCATTACTCCGCATTGTTTTTTACCAAAGGAGGAGCGAAACACATGAGGGAATTGTTTGTGTTGGCAGGCAGGAGAGGAAGTCGCAGCAAAGTGCGTCTCCTGTACGCAAAGAATGTCACAGTTCTGGGTAATGGCTGATTTCCATAGGGAGGACCTTTTTGCTGGGTGATTTAGTCCGTTCGCATTGAGTGATAGGATAGTGATCCCCATGCTGAATGGAGGTGTGGTGAGTCCGTGAAGCAACTACTTACAGTTGTGGAAGAATGAAGGAGGAATATTCAATCCACCGGTCGATGTGGGCGAGAATACTTCTGTTGGAGATTTGAGAAGGAAGCAGTAAATTCAGTCCTTGGATCTATAGAGGTATAAAACAAGTTAGATTTGAAGATCAACAAACTTTATGTGTGAATGAACTGTAGATGTCTGAAGCAGGTGAAGGCACTTGCAGAAGCGCAATCAAAAAGAAAGAAAAACAACAACAAAAAAAAAAAAAACAGGGTCAAGAAGAAAAAAAAAAATAGACCCCGCTTTTTAGTAAAGACTAAGTGAACAAACTAAGCTCACAGGTGTGTCAGCATGAACCAGCTCCTCAGAGCAACTGACAACTAATGGGGGTAAGTTCAGTAAGCTGGTGTTAAGCACGCGACCAGACCGGACTAAGGTAGACGCATAATGACGTGATTTGAGCTAGTAGATCTATGTTGGTTGTTTCTGCGGTTCTCCCTGTTACGTCCAAAGGTGAACGGGTTTGGTGTACCGTCATTGTCAGTTTGGTTGATGGGAGGATCTGGTAGGATTCCCCATGCTTTAAGTAGTTTCAAGCCCCCTTCCAGGGTGGAGATGGTGTGAGGAATGCCGTTGTAAGTGACCAAGATGGTCGCTGGGTGGCGCAATTTGTATATAATTTTGTGATTGTTCATCGCCTTAGTGATAGTTTTAAGTTGCCGACGCATTTGGAGTGTATGTTGAGATAGGTCTGCAAACAGTTGTATATCAGAGTATGGTGCAGGGTGTCATGGATATGCATTAATGTCTGTCTGCCATCTTACCTTTCCTCCTCATGTGTTCATCTTAGAGGCCAGAACCCTTTCACCTGGCTTCCTTTATAATCTCCTCCCAGCCTGACTCCACCCCAGGCCCTATCACAGAACACTATATTAACCTGTGCACTGCAAGCCTGCTTTGCTGATCAACGTGTTTGTTAGGCATTGTGTGTTTGGGTTCCTGCCTGCCGTGTGCTACCTCTGTCTCTCTGTTACGTTATTGGCTTGTCCCCGACTATCCCTGTCTGCTCGTGACCCTTGACCTTCGGCTTGTCTTTCATTATCCGTGTCTGCTTGTGGCCCTTGACCTTCAGCTTGTTATTCGTTACTCTTATATCTTGTGCTGCTGCTTCCCCTCTTGTCCCATTATCCTACGGGGCGTGAGCTAGGAGACTCTAGGGGCCGCGACCTGGACCCAGCCTGCAGCATAACATCCTCACCACTAGAGGCTCTGGAGAAGACCTGCTGGGTCTAATGCCCCGTACACACGATCGTTTTTAATGTCATTTTTTAAACCGACGTTTTTCTCCTCGTTTTTTTTCATGTTTCCTCTCAAGCCTGCCTTGCGTACACACCATCATTAAAAAAAACGATCAAGCAAAGCGCAGTGACGTTCAACACGTACGACGGCACTATAAAGGGGACGTTCCGTTCGAATGGCGCCACCCTTCATGTTAGTAAAGTTTGTTGAGCGACGATTCGCGCTTTTCAGTCCGTTACTGTGTAATGAATGTGCTATCTCCATTACGAACGCTAGTTTTACCAGAACGAGCGCTCCCGTCTCATACTTGATTCTGAGCATGCGCGTTTTTTTCACGGCGTTAAAGCATACACACTATCGTTTTTCACGTCGTTAAAAAAAACGACATGAAAAACGACGTGAAAAAAGAGAGCATGTCCGGAATTTTTAATGGCCGTTTTTCACGTCGTTAAAAATGCTCTGGAGCATACACACGATCATTTTTCAGGGCCATTTTTTAAAATGCCAGTTTTAACGGCATGAAAAACGATCGTGTGTACGGGGCATTAGACTCCGCGCCCTGGGGAATCTTGGCTCTAGCTTCCTATAGGATCCCGGTCCAGAAAAATGTGTATATCCAGGGCGCTCCAAGCATTTGAATCCTGACAGATAAGGTCTGTGTTGGAGAGGGTAGTAAATCTTCACACACTTTAGGCAGCACTCAGGGAGACAAGCAATCTCTAATGGAAACAGAAAAACAAACAAGGCGCCTCTAAGTGCAGAAGTATAAAACTTTTAATATCCCCTAAAAGGGTTAAAAACACTTACAAGATAGTGGATGAAACAGGCATGTAGCAGGTAAGTGCGTCCAGGAGATGTTCCAGTGGCAGGGCAGTCCCAGTCTGTGATGGTAAAGCTTCCAGAAAAATCCACGAGATAACAGCTGATTGTGCTGTGAATGTTCAGAGGACACAGTAATGCTGGAGCCTGGGGATGATGTCAGAGGAAGCGAGACAAAAACCAGCATGGAACACAAACAGGAAGTGGACAGGAAGTGTGTCATGGAGGCGGGACGCGTTTCGGAACAGCTCATTGGTTCCTTCTTCAGCCAGTGACGATGGTTCCATAAGGGCTAGACTTCTTATAGTCTATGTGTTGTAATGGGGGCGGGACTAGTGGACGTCAATCAAATAAAAAGCAACACAGTGTTTTAGCAGCAGAATGCTGCCAAATGACTATACACTGTTTACACGCACAAATAAAAATAATAAAATTAATAATAATAATAATAATAATAAATACAATTTTTTTTTTTTATTTTATTATTTTTATTTGTGCGTGTAAACAGTGTATAGTCATTTGGCAGCATTCTGCTGCTAAAACACTGTGTTGCTTTTTATTTGATTGACGTCCACTAGTCCCGTCCCCATTACGTCACTGGCTGAAGAAGGAACCAATGAGCTGTTCCGAAACGCGTCCCGCCTCCATGACACACTTCCTGTCCACTTCCTGTCCACTTCCTGTTTGTGTTCCATGCTGGTTTTTGTCTCGCTTCCACTGACATCATCCCCAGGCTCCAGCATTACTGTGTCCTCTGAACATTCACAGCACAATCAGCTGTTATCTCGTGGACTTTTCTGGAAGCTTTACCATCACAGACTGGGACTGCCCTGCCACTGGAACATCTCCTGGACGCACTTACCTGCTACATGCCTGTTTCATCCACTATCTTGTAAGTGTTTTTAACCCTTTTAGGGGATATTAAAAGTTTTATACTTCTGCACTTAGAGGCGCCTTGTTTGTTTTTCTATAGGATCCCGGTTGTGCTCCTCTGGTCCCGCTTTCCACAACCACCCAGTTTCCTATCCGCAGCAGTCAGCCATAGGGTTCACTACCTTGCGGTGCACTCCTGTCCCCCTACGGTGTGCATCTGTCACCTGGCCGTAGGTGACCTGACAGTTTGATCAGCCATGAACCCGGCTGACATGCCGCTCCCCGCGGATGATCCATTGCAGGGCATAGTTCGCAGACTTGAAACCCAGGAATCGAATCAGACTCAGGTGATGCGATTCCTCCAGGATCTGTCTTCTCGATTTGAGCAGCTTCAGGCCTCCTTGGGAACCCCGAATCCGCAACCTCAAGTACAACCAGCGGTTGTACCTATCGCACCAGTCGCAGCCAGCACTCACTAACACTGCCAGCTCCGTTCCGTTTCTCTGGGGACTCCAAGGCCTGCAGGGGGTTTCTCAGCCAATGCACGATTCATTTTGAGCTTCAGCCTCAAAACTTCCTGTCTGACCGGGCTAAGGTAGCCTATATCATTTCCCTCCTCTCCGGTGAAGCTTTGGCCTGGGCTGCCCCCCTGTGGGAGAGGAATGATCCGGTGGTTTCCAGCCTGTCCGACTTCTTGAAGCTCTTTCGTAATATCTTCGAAGAGCCGGCTCGGGCTTCTTCAGCGGCTAGTGCTGTCTTACGTCTTCGCCAAGAATCTAGTTCAGTGGGACAATATGCTCTTCAGTTCCGTATCCACACAGCTGAATTGAGCTGGAATAATGAGGCCCTGGTCGCTACCTTTTTACATGGCCTCTCTGACCGAGTGAAAGACGAATTAGCGGGAAGAGCCATTCCCGTCGGTCTGGACGATGTAATTTCGTTATGCAATCAAATCGACATTCGTTTTCAAGAGAGGTCCTTAGAAAAAAGACGCCAGCACTCTCTGGGTTCTAGCCAGTCTGAGCTCCCCTCCCTTCGTCCCGTGGAGCATCCTCTACCTGCTGAGGAACCTATGCAGCTGGGCCGGACCAGACTAACCCCCGAAGAACGTGCTAGGCGCAGAACTCTGGGCTTGTGCCTCTATTGTGGGGGCAAGGGTCATTTTCGTGACTCCTGCTCGCTTCGTCCGGGAAACGCTCGGGTCTAATACATTTGGAAGGTGGAGTATTGGACCCAGAAACATCACCTTCTCGCCCTCTCTTGCCGGTGTTCCTTCATGTAGGCACTTCTCCTCAGTCAACCCTTGCATATCTGGATTCCTGGGGCTGCCGGCAATTTTATGGATTGGAGAACTGCTTCTTCTATGAAGCTTACCTTTTCACCTCTCACTACCCCATTGGTAGTCTCGGCAATTGATGGCACTGTTCTCCCAGGGGGCCCTATTCGCTTCCAGACGCTACCCATTAGGATGTCGGTAGGGATTCTCCACCAGGAGTGGATATCCTTTCTTATTCTACCCAAGGCCTCTACCCCAGTTGTATTGGGCCTCCCTTGGCTACAGCTCCACTCTCCACATGTGGACTGGGTCTCTGGGCAGATCCTGGCCTGGGGTTCCTCATGTTTCTCATCATGTCTTCTCAAGGTGACCCCCAAGGAGAGTCTTCCGGTTGCTGCCACTTCTGTTTCTTCTGATCTTCCCGCTGCATACAGCGATTACCGGGATGTGTTCTGTAAGAAATCAGCTGAGGTGCTTCCTCCCCACAGGTCTTTTGACTGTGCTATTGATCTTGTCCCCGGAGCAACTCTACCCAGGGGTCGTACCTACCCTCTGTCCATCCCAGAGACCCAGGCCATGTCTAAGTATGTCGCAGAGAATTTGGAGAGAGGTTACATCTGGAAATCCTCTTCGCCTGCAGGGGCAGGGTTCTTTTTTGTTGCCAAAAAGGATGGTACCTTAAGACCCTGCATCGATTATCGGGGTTTAAATGCGGTTACTATTAAAAATCGATACCCCTTACCCTTAATATCTGAGCTATTCGATAGGTTGAAGGGTGCTTCCATTTTCACCAAGTTGGATCTCAGAGGCGCGTACAATCTCATTCGAATACGGGAGGGTGACGAATGGAAGACTGCATTCAACACTAGAGACGGGCATTACGAATACCTCGTGATGCCTTTTGGTCTGTGTAATGCTCCAGCCGTGTTCCAAAACTTTGTCAATGAAATCTTCAGAGATCTGCTGTACCAGTTTGTTGTCATCTATCTGGATGACATTCTGATCTTTTCTGAAAATCTGCTCGTCCACAGAAACCATGTCCGCACTGTACTTCAGCGTCTTAGAGAGAACAATCTCTATGCCAAGCTGGAGAAAATAGGATTTTTATAACAGCTTACCTGTAAAATCCTTTTCTTGGGAGTACATCACGGGACACAGAGCGACATAGTCATTACTAATGGGTTATATAGATACCGTCAGGTGCTGGCACTGGCAACTTCCAAAACCGGAAGTACCCTCCCCTATATAAGCCCCTCCCATCCGGGAGCACCTCAGTTTTGTAGCAAAGCAATAAGTGTCCCCAAAGAGGGGTGGGAGCTCTGTGTCCCGTGATGTACTCCCAAGAAAAGGATTTTACAGGTAAGCTGTTATAAAAATCCTATTTTCTTTCTCGTACATCACGGGACACAGAGCGACATAGTCATTACTAATGGGATGTCCTAAAGCAATGCCCAATGAGGGGGGGGATACACCATATATAAGCTGAGCGCTATCAGACATGAGGATCTTTTGCGGCCTGCAACACACTGCGCCCAAAGGCGACATCCTCCTGACTTCTAACGTCCACCTGGTAGAACCTAGTAAACGTGTGAACTGAAGACCATGTTGCGGCCTTACAGATTTGAGCCAGGGAGGCCTGGTGATGCACTGCCCATGAAGTTCCAACTGCTCTCGTGAAGTGCGCTCTAACTTTGAACGGAGGCGGTCTCCTTCTCAAGCCATAGGCTTGTATTATGACCTGTCGAATCCACTTGGCTAAAGTAGATTTTGACGCTGCCTGACCCTTTCTGGGGCCTTCCGGCAGAATAAACAAAGTATCCGTTCTGCGAATCTGAGCAGTGGCTTTTAGATAAGCTTTAACTGCTCTTACTACATCCAAAGAATGCAATAACTTTTCCTCTACCGAAGTAGGTTTGGGGAAAAAAGAAGGAAGAACCACATCTTGGTTCAAATGAAACCTCGGTACCACCCTAGGAAGAAAGGCTGGATGAGGACGTAATACTACTCTATCCTTATGGATAACCAGATATGGCTCCTTACAGGACATAGCTGCTAATTCCGACACTCTTTTAGCCGAACAAATGGCTACTAGAAAAATCAATTTCCTGGTGAGAAGCACCAAAGAAATATGCTGTAATGGTTCAAATGGTTGTTTCTGTAGAACCGACAGAACCAAGTTTAGATCCCATGGACATATGGGAATATTAACCGGAGGACTAATACGCATCACTCCTTGTATAAAGGCTTTGACTAGTGAATGCGAAGCCAAGGGCCTTTGAAAAAATATTGACAAGGCCGAAATCTGACCCTTGATAGTACTCAAGGCAAGCTTCCTATCTACAGCCCATTGTAGGAAGTCCAGAATCCTACCTATTACGTACTTATGTGGATGCCATTTCTTGGCCTCACACCACGCGATGTACGCCTTCCAGATTCTATATTAGATCTGCCTGGATACCGGCTTCCTGGCATTGATCATGGTAGATACCACAGGATTAGAGAGCCCTCTCTTTTTTAGAATGTGGGCTTCCATAGCCAGGCCGTCAAACCTAGGGCTGGTAAGGAAGGGTGGTATATCGGTCCTTGCGAAAGCAGGTCCGGACGACGTGGGAGAGTCCAAGGACTCCCCACTGAAATTTTACAATCTCCGCGTACCACGCTCTTCGGGGCCACGCTGGAGCCACCGGAATCACTGGTTTCTTTTCTACCCTGATTCTGCGGAGTAATCGAGGTAACCATTGTGGCGGTGTGAATGCATATATCAGCTTGAACTGATCCCAAGGGAACACTAGGGCATCCGAGCCGCAAGCTAGGGGATCCCTTGTCCGAGAGACAAACCTGTCCCCCTTTGCGTTGAATCTGGATGCTAGAAGATCTACATCCGATGTTCCCCACCGCTGACATATTGTCCAGAAAACCTCGGGGTGAAGGGACCCTTCCTCTGGGCCTAATTGCTGGCGACTTAGAAAGTCCGCCTTCCAATTCTCCACTCCTGGAATGAATACCGCAGATATGGCTGGGACATATTTTTCTGCCCATTTCAGGATGTAATTTACTTCCCTCTGGGCTGCACGACTCCTGGTGCCCCCCTGATGATTGAATTCTGACAGGGGACCCTTGGAGTTTGGATGTCCATGCTACTAGGGCATACCGGGCTGCTCGTATCTCTAAGAGATTGATGGGCAGGGCCTTTTCTGCATCCGCCCATCTGCCCTGGAGAGACTATTGCTCCAGTACTGCTCCCCAGCCTATAAGGCTGGCATCTGTAGTGACCACCTTCCAAGAAATCAGACTGAAGGATTTCCCTTTTTCCAGATTCTGGGGAACCAACCACTAACGGAGGCTCTTGCGAACGGAAGGGGACAAGGACATTGTAAGTCTAGGGCCTGAACTTTTTTGTTCCAGGCTGACAGTATGGCCCCCTGCAAATTCCTTGAATGGAATTGACCGTAGGGTACTGCTTCGAATGATGCCACCATTTTTCCCAGCAGCCTTATGCACAGGCGAATGGACGGCTGTCTTTTTTGTACCCACTAAGTGGATCAAATCTTTCAAAGACAACACCTTTCCTCGAGGCAAGAATATTTTTCTCTGGCCTGAATCCAACCTTAGCCCCAAGTATTCCAGACTTTTGACTGGTTTTTAGGGCTAACTTGTCTCAGTTGATAATCCAACCGTGAGATTCCAGATACTTGATTGTCTTGTGAACGACCACGTCTAGTTTTTTCACTGAGTGGTCTATCAGCAACAAGTCATCTAGATATGCCATTATCATTACACCTTGTGTTCTTAGATTGGCCAATAAAGGGCCAGAATTTTTGTAAACACTCGTGGTGCTGTGGCCAAACCGAAGGGTAAGGCTCTGAACTGAAAATGGCACCCTTCTACTGCAAAGCGTAGAAATTTTTGGTGGACTGGAAAGATGGGAATGTGCAAATAAGCATCTTTGATGTCGATCGCGGCTAACCAATCCTCCCCTTGTAGGGCAGTGGCCACCGATCGGATCGACTCCATCGGAAAGTCCTGATATACAGGAATTTGTATAGCCCTTTTTAGAATTAATATGGGCCTCCCGTCCGCGTTTGCTTCGGGACTGTAAAGAGGTTTGAGTAAAACCCAAACCCTCATTCTTACAGGGGAACCTCCATAATTACTCCTTGGAGCAATAGTTGTTCTAGTGCCAACAAGAGGGACTCTATCTTCCGGGGATCCCTTGGCACGTCTGACCTCAAAAATGGGAAGGAGGAGAGTCTTTTAACTCCAAACTGTATCCCAAACATACTGCGGAGAGCACCTATCTGTCTTGATCGTGTCCCGCCAGGTCTCTTGCGAACAACTGGAGTCCTCCCCCCACCCGACTGAGTGGGGGCAACCCTTCAATGAATTTAACTTTGGGGGAGGTTTTGTACCTCCCCTGACCCAGGGTTTCTCATTACCCTGCTATTGTCCCTGTTTTTTACCCCCGGGAATTGACCGAGGAGGCCATCGGAACTGTTACACAGCCGATGCCCCAGGGACTGGAGAAGCAGGCCTCTTAAAGTGGGACCTCTAACTCTGTTTTTAACCGGCAAGAGCGTATTTTTACCGCTGGAAATTTTCTGGATATATTTGTCCAGGTTTTCCCTGAATAAGCGTTCACCATGAAATGGGACGCTAACCAGCCGTTCTTTACAGGGAGCTTCAGCAGACCAGTTTTTTAGCCATAGAAGCCTACGCATATGTACTATAGACAGCGTAAGGCGGGAGGCCTGATGGACTGAATCCTTATGGCGTCAACCGCAAAGCCTAAGGCTCTAGGTAGATCAGCTAGGGCAAAGCCTGCTGATCTGTCAAGTCCCTCAAGACCTGTTTCAACTGATCCTTCACTGCTTAGCAGACCCCAATAGCTGCTACTGCTGGTTGTGTCACCAAGCTTGCTGTAGAAAGAAGCAGACTTTCATAAGGACTCCAATCTTTTATCTATTGGGTTCTTGAACATTTGGACATTATCCACTGGACATGTCAGTGATTTATACATACAAGAGATGGCTGCGTCCACTGTAGGGACCTTCCATTTTTTTTTTTTTTTTTTTTGATGAACTTATCCTCCATGGGATAGACCACCGGAAATCTCTTGGGGGAATAAATATTTTCTCAGGACGTTCCCAATCCTGGTAAATAAGCCCTTTCAGTAAAGGGTGAAGTGGAAAAGAACAAACAGTCTGGGGGCTTCTAGCGACCCCAACGAGGATACAGTAGTGGTCGATGGTTCCGCAAGGTGCATTTTTAAATGCTGATCGGACCATGTTAGTCAGAGACTGAACCCATAATCTTTCAGCTTGAGATGCTGAGAAAAGGTTCCCCCACTGTTGACTCCTCTATAACAGAATCAACCTTATCCTGATCCCCTTCAGGCAGGTCGATCCCTGTATGGGACTGTTGCTCTGCTAACAGGCACTTTGAAGGAGGAGATGGAGATCGGCGTGCTTTCCCTGACAGGGAGGCAGCGATCAATGTTGACAATCTCTCTCTAATCCTCCCAGAGCTGAGGAAAAAACCTCCTCTGTTACATACACAGGAGCAGGTGAACTGAGGACAGCCACAGTACCAAGTACCCCTGCGGGGTCTCTACGGTCACTTACCTCTGAACTTCAGGGGAGACTGGTGCAGCAGAAGTATGCCCAAGATCCTCAGAGCCCGATGAGACCCCCTTTGCTTCCTGGAAGATTCAGTTCCGGAGCTTCTGGACGGCATATTCCTAAGCCTAAAGCTGAGGTATTCCAGCCGTAATACACCACTTTTACTGAGAATAGTCTAGCACAATTGCTGCTATATCACAGTTGGTGTCTACTAAAGTGCCTTTCTAGGGGATGCCTGCATCAACCGCCTCTATGTGCCTTTATATTGTTGCTAGCTCTGTCTGTGTACTTCAACAGCCAGCTATAATGTGCTTCAAAACACGCTGGACGCCCGCACATGCGCAGTAGCGCCACGGCGCACACCTGAGCGTCATCCACCCGCTCCGCCCCTTTTTCTAGATCGCCTCTATGAATAGAGGCGCGTGCACGCGCACGCGCGCGGGCACGTGCGCCTTCGGCGCCTTTTTTGAAAACAACAAGGAGCTAGATGGGAGCCAGGGTCCCTTTGCCGCAGGGCCCGGGGATGGATGAGCGTAGCAACAGGGCAGAGGAGACAGCTTCCCAGCAGAGAACATACCAACTGCCTGGATTTGATTCTGGAAGAAAAAAATCCACATTACAAGAAAAAGAACCATAGCGGCCTCTAGTGTCTAACACAGGTACCGCGGTCTTACATTTTTTTTTTTTTTTTTTTTTCTTGCCTACTATTAAAATTTTTAAATTTTCTCAGTAGTAACAGGCATACACAGAATATTAGCGGGAATACCGTTAGGTAACAGACAGAAAGACAAATTAGGCTTGGGGGTCCCCCAATAGAACCAAGTTCCTGGGGGCCCCCACTTACCTGTTCCCCGCCGCAGGACTTTGTTTGGTCCACAAAAGCCCAAACTTCACCTATCACGGCAGGCATTGTAATCAAACCTTCAGGGACCGGGTTCCCAAGGATTCCACTCCCCTGGACCTGTATAGCACCCTGCACAGAAAACATCTTGGTCGTGGGTATGACCAGAGCTCTGGATCCCAGGGTCCAGCTCTCCTAAGAGAAGCATTACAGGCAAAACCTTGCTCTTCTCTGCAAGGCCCGGGTACCGACCGTTTAGCTATGAAGCTTTTTTGGTCGGATCCGGAATAGCTTACTGAGGCCCAAAAGAACCTGTACGCAAGCTCAGTGAAAAACACATGTTTCTTCTTGGCCAACACCTTAGACACTGGCAAAAAACTGAGGTGCTCCCGGATGGGAGGGGCTTATATAGGGGAGGGTACTTCCGGTTTTGGAAGTTGCCAGTGCCAGCACCTGACGGTATCTATATAACCCATTAGTAATGACTATGTCGCTCTGTGTCCCGTGATGTACGAGAAAGAAATGTTCCTTTGAATGTTCTGAGGTCCTGTTTCTGGGGTGCTTTGTCTTATGTTCGGGTCTTCGTATGGATCCTGGGAAGGTCTTGGCTATTACCAACTGGCCTCTTCCTGCTAGCCTCAAGGCCACGCAGCGCTTTCTTGGCTTCACTAATTATTATAGGCAGTTCATAAGGAACTACTCTTCCATTGCCGCGCCTATTATCGCTTTGACCAAGAAGGGTGTGAATGCCAAAGACTCCTGAAGCTGTCTCTGCATTTCACAACCTGAAATAGGCCTTTGTTTCTGGCCCCCTCTTGAGGAGACCAAATCCTGGGAATGCATTTTTTATTGAAGTGGACGCTTCCTCAATGGGGGTGGGAGCTGTGCTTCTTCAAATCTTTGAGAAGAGACGTCAACCATGTGCGTTCTTCTCCAAAAAGTTTTCTCAGGCAGAGAGGAATTATGCCATCGGTGATCGGGAACTTCTCGCAATTAAATTGGCGTTAGAGGAGTGGCGTCATCTCTTGGAGGGTTCCCCTCACTCCATAACGATCTTTACCGATTACAAAAATTTACAGTATCTACAGAATTCTAAACGTCTGAATCCTAGACAGGCCAGGTGGAGTCTCTTCTTTGCCCGTTTTAATTTCACGATTACTTACAAACCTGGTTCCTGCAATGGTCGGGCTGATGCGCTCTCTAGGTCATTTGACACTTTGGACGAGGAGTCTGCCCCTGAACCTGAGCCGATCATTCCAACCTCATGCATTGTTGCCCACTCTACCACCCTGAAGTCAAAAATTCCGCCTGGTAAGACCTTTGTCCCCACTGAGCTAAGAGCTAAGATCCTTCATTGGGGACATGATTCCAAGGTGGCAGGCCATTCTGGATTCCTCCGTTCCTTCCTACTCATCAGTCGTCACTACTGGTGGCCTAATCTCCGCTCAGACGTCAAAGACTTGTCATGTCTGCGCTCAGTCCAAATCCTCCACACAAGCTCCTGCTGGTCTCCTCATGCCCTTGCCCATTCCTAAGGAGCCCTGGGCTCATATTGCCATGGATTTTATCACCGACCTCCCACTGTCTGAGAATAATACAGTCATTTGGGTGGTAATCGATCGGTTCTCCAAGATGGCTCATTTTGTTCCTCTTCCTGGTCTTCCTTCTGCCCCTGCCTTGGTTCCCATTTTCATTCGAGAAATTCTCCGCCTTCATGGGGTTCCTTCTCATATTGTTTCCGACAGGGGAGTCCAATTCACGTCTCGTTTTTGGAGAGCCTTTTGCAAATCCCTCAAGATTGTCTTGGATTTTTCTTCTTCTTACCATCCCCAATCCAATGGACAGACTGAGAGGGTTAATCAGGAGTTAGAGGTCTTTCTTCGCACCTTCGTGTCTTCTCACCATGACGATTGGTCCTCTCTACACCCGTGGGCAGAATTCTCCCATAACAATCATGTGAATACCAGTTCGCAGAAGACACCCTTTTTCACAGTTTATGGAAAACACCCTCAACTTCCTCTTCCCATGATCTGTTCTCCAGATATTCCAGCTTTGGCTTCGGTTCAGGAGTCTCTCAATTCCGTTTGGGGTGACGTTCATGATTCCCTCCGGGCAGCTGCTGAAAAATTCAAAGGCTTTGCCAACCGCCGCAGGCGTAAACCGCCTTCTCTTCAGCCAGGGGACAAAGTCTGGCTCTCTACCAGGAACATCAAGCTCCGAGTTCCTTCTCTGAAGTTTGCTCCACGATTCATTGGTCCATACACGGTAACTGCTAAACTGAATCCGGTTTGTTTCAAACTCCAGATTCCTAAAAGCCTTAAAATCACTAACTCCTTCCATGTTGCTCTTCTAAAGCCTTTAGTCCTCAATAAATTCTCTCGTCCTCTCCCTACCGTGGCACCTGTCTCCGAGGATAATCAGGATTACGAGATCAGTCAAATTCTGGACTCCCGACTCTGTAAAGGCGTTCTTCAGTACCTCGTTCATTGGAAAGGGTTTGGTCCTGAGGAGAGGTCTTGGATCACTGCATCTGAGGTCTTTGCACCTCATCTGTTAAAGGAGTTTCATCTGAAGTTTCCCTCTAAACCTGGGCCCAGGCGGCGAAGGGGGAGGTCTCGTAAGAGGGAGGGTACTGTCATGGATATGCATTAATGTCTGTCTGCCATCTTACCTTTCCTCCTCATGTGTTCATCTTAGAGGCCAGAACCCTTTCACCTGGCTTCCTTTATAATCTCCTCCCAGCCTGACTCCACCCCAGGCCCTATCACAGAACACTATATTAACCTGTGCACTGCAAGCCTGCTTTGCTGATCAACGTGTTTGTTAGGCATTGTGTGTTTGGGTTCCTGCCTGCCGTGTGCTACGTCTGTCTCTCTGTTACGTTATTGGCTTGTCCCCGACTATCCCTGTCTGCTCGTGACCCTTGACCTTCGGCTTGTCTTTCGTTATCCTTGTCTGTTTGTGGCCCTTGACCTTCAGCTTGTTATTCGTTACTCTTTTATCTTGTGCTGCTGCTTCCCCTCTTGTCCCCTTATCCTACGGGGCGTGAGCTAGGAGACTCTAGGGGCTGCGACCTGGACCCAGCCTGCAGCATAACATCCTCACCACTAGAGGCTCTGGAGAAGACCTGCTGGGTCTTAGACTCCGCGCCCTGGGGAATCTTGGCTCTAGCTTCCAATAGGATCCCGGTTGTGCTCCTCTGGTCCCGCTTTTCACAACCACCCAGTTTCCTATCCGCAGCAGTCAGCCATAGGGTTCACTACCTTGCGGTGCACTCCTGTCCCCCTACGGTGTGCATCTGTCACCTGGCCGTAGGTGACCTGACACAGGGAGTGGTGACAGTTCTCTAGCTTTCATAAGTATCTGTTCTTTCGCTTGGAAAAAATGTACTCGCAGAAGTACATCTCGGGGTATCCTCTGCTTCCAGGTGGCGTGGTTTAGGCAGCCTGTGTATACGATCAATCGTAAGCTCAATCGGGGAGAGTTCCGGGAGCATGTTGGAAAACATAGCGGTGGCATAATTGCGCAATTCTGTAGGTTGAACGGACTCAGGGATTCCGTGTATTTTAAGGTTATTGCATCTGGAACGGTCCTCGAGGTCCGCTAATTTCGCTTTGATCCAGAGAGATTCCTCTTTCTGATCATTGTATGCATCCACTAATTCATTAACAGTGTCAGTACATTCCTCCATTTTGTTTTCTACACATTGCACCCTATTGTCCATGTGTTTCATTTCTAGTGAGAAAGTATTAATCAGGGATGAGAAGTTGGACATGAGAGAAGACTGCAGTGATAGGAGCATGTCTTTCATAGTGGTGTCTAGCACCGGTTGTCCTGATGTTGGGAATTGTACTATGGAGGATTGTAATGATGAAACAGCAGAGTTATTATGCAGGCCTGTACTCACTGTGATTGAGGCCTGGTCCGAGAGATCCATCCGCATCCTCGATTTGGCCGGGCTCTGGGACACCGAGGTATCCAAAGGGAGGGAGGTATGATTTCCAGCTGGTATGTTCTGTGGATGGACCCCCGGGGGGTCCGAGAACTGCAGAGTGTGGTGCGCTGAGGGTCCGGTGCCGCCATGTTGGTTTCGGCGGCGGGGCTGGAAGGAGAAGGATTCCAGGCGTTTTAAGCCTATATCCTGGATGCGTTTGCGGGACAACATGTGGGGCAGAGTAGAGGGTAGTCAGTGCTCGGTAGTCGCTGATTGTCCGGTCTGGATGGTGGAGCTCACTGCTTAAGCGGCCATCTCCGTGCACGCGCAAGCCACGCCCCCGGCTCCAGAGCATTTTTAACGACGTGAAAAACGGGCATTAAAAATTTTGAACATGCTCTATTTTTTCACGTAGTTTTTCATGTCGTTTTTTTTAACATCGTGAAAAACGGTAGTGTGTATGCTTTTACAAGGGGAAAAAAAACACGCATGCTCAGAATCAAGTATGAGACGGGAGCGCTCGTTCTGGAAAAACTAGCGTTCGTAATGGAGATAGCACATTCGTCACGCTGTAACGGACTGAAAAGCACAAGGCTGAAAAGCGCGAATCGTCGCTCAACAAACTTTACTAACATGAAGGGTGGCGCCATTCGAACGGATCTTCCCCTTTATAGTGCCGTCGTACGTGTTGTACGTCACTGCGCTTTGCTTGAGCGTTTTTCTTCATGATCGTGTGTACGCAACACAGGGTTGAGAGGAAACAAGAAAAAAAACGACGAGAAAAACGTTGGTTTTAAAAATGACATTAAAAACGGACGTGTGTACGCGGCATTAGTCACAGGTAACTTCTCAGGCTCATCCACCTATTTGCATTGCTTTTCTGAGTCTATTCGACAATGGCCTATAACAAAAATTCTGGTTTATGTGACAAGGGACCCTATTGTCCAGGCAAATCCCTGTCCCAACATCTGCTTGTATAAATTACAGATAGGTGATCCATTGAATATTGGAAAAACATGTGTTCATGTGTTCTTCTCTGAAAGGTTCACAAGTGCAGTAGTTCACCCTTGAGGCCTACTGGACTTTCAAATTTCTGCCAGTAATTTTTTCAATGTATTATTATTATTAACCACTTAACGACCGCCCACTGTAAATATACGTCGGCAGAATGGCACCGACAGGCAGAATCACGTATATCTACGTGACTGCCTTTGTATAGTTGGGGGGTCCGATCGGACCCCCCTTCTTTACAGTGAGCAGTGGTTAACTGATCGGGAGCGATCAGGCATGAGGGGACGGCCGTTCGATTCCGGCCACCCCCTCTCGATCGCTCCCGGCAAATGAGAGAGCTTCCCTGCCTGTGTAATGTTTACACAGGCAGAGGAAGTGATGTCATCTCTCCTGCGGCGCTCACATATACCGAGCGCCGTACAGGAGAAGATGCAGGTTAGTGCACAAAACACTACACTGACACCAGGACACATAGGTACATAAATCGCCCCCCCAGGCCCCCCCAGACACCCCCAGATCACCCCCCAGATCACCCCCCAGCCCCCAGCCACAGTGTCACTGATTGCAGTGACCATTTATTTACTGATCACTGCAATCAGTGACATTTGTGACTGTAAAAGTGTCACCAAAGTTTAGTTTTAGGTCCAGTGTAGCCCCCTAACCCCCCCTAATAAAGGTTTAACCCCTTGATCGCCCCCCAGATAACCCTTTCATCCCCTATCATCACTGTCGCTAAGCGATCATTTTTCTGATCGCCGTCTTAGCGTCGGTGATGCCGATCGGTAGCCAGTAATTTTTTTTAGGTTCGCCGCAGGTTTTTATAGCGTCGAGTACCCCCATATATTACCTAATAAAGGTTTAACCCCCTTGATCGCCCCCCCAGGTAACCCTATCTCCCCCTAGCACCACTGTCACTAAGCGATCATTTTTCTGATCGCTGTTTTATTGTCGGTGATGCCGATCGGTAGCCAGTTTTTTTTAGGTTCGCCGCAGGTTTTTATAGCGTCGGGTACCCCCATATATTACCTAATAAAGGTTTAACCCCCTTGATCACCCTCCAGGTAACCCTTTCACCCCCTATTACCACTGTCGCTAAGCGATCGTTTTTCTGATCGCTGTCTAATTGTCGGTGATGCAGATCGGTAGCCAGTTATTTTGTTTAGGTTCGCCGCAGGTTTTTATAGCGTCAGGTACCCCAATATATTACCTAATAAAGGTTTAACCCCTTGATCGCCCCCCAGGTAACCCTTTCACCCCCTATCACCACTGTTGCTAAGCGATCGTTTTTCTGATCGCTGTCTTATTGTCGGTGATGCAGATCGGTAGCCAGTAATTTTTTTTAGGTTCGCCGCAGGTTTTTATAGCGTCAGGTACCCCCATAAATTATCTAATAAAGATTTAACCCCCTTGATTGCCCCCCAGGTAACTCTTTCACCCCCTATCACCACTGTCGCTAAGCAATCATTTTTCTGATCGCTGTCTTATTGTTGGTGATGCAGATCGGTAGCCAGTAATTTTTTTTTAGGTTCGCTGCAGGTTTTTATAGCGTCAGGTACCCACATAAATTATCTAATAAAGGTTTAACCCCCTTGATCGCCCCCAGGTAACCCTTTCACCCCCTATCACCACTGTCGCTAAGCGATCATTTTTCTGATCGCTGTCTTAGTGTCGGTGATGCAGATCGGTAGCCAGTAATTTTTTTTAGGTTCGCCGCAGGTTTTTATAGTGTCAGGTACCCCCATATATTATCTAATAAAGGTTTTAACCCCCTAATTGCCCCTAGTTAACCCTTTCACCAGTGATCACCATATAAGTGTTACGGGTGACGCTGGTATATATAACCCAATAAAGGTTTAACCCCCTGATCGCCCGGCGGGTGATATCAATTAGGTTTTAGCGTCAGAGAGGGTCTGCGTCACACCCCAGGCAGCGTCAGGTTAGTGCCAGTAACGCTAACACCCACGCGTGATGCATACACCCCCCTTAGTGGTATAGTATCTGATCAGATCAATATCTGATCTGATCAGATCTATACTAGCGTCCCCAGCAGTTTAGGGTTCCCACCTGCGTTTTGCCCCTTCGTCCAGCCCAGGCCACCCAAGTGCAGTATCGATCGATCACTGTCACTTACAAAACACAACACACATAACTGCAGCGTTCGCAGAGACAGGCCTGATCCCTGCGACTCCAGTGCTGTAGGAGGTGATTTCACCACCACAGTTAAAAAAAAAAAGCATATATGCTGAAGCATTGGGGCAGCAGGAGCGGAGGAGCGATTTTGCTCCTAATGCCGCGTACATACGGTCGAAATTCCGACGGAGGCTTGCCCGTGTGTGCGGCATAACTTTTTTGCGGGAGGATGCCCCCATGCTTCGGCACATATAAATGGTGCATGCATGCCCATCATTAGAAGTGGGTGGATGAAGGGCGGTATTCTAATGGTGGGCATACCCACCGATCAATCTCTTTTTTCGTTCAGCCAACTGGCTGCATGAAAAAAAAAGATTACAATAAATGTCAAACAAGGACCAGCAACGTACTGGTATGTTGCTGGATTTGAATGTTTATACCAGAATGATGCCTGCGGGTTTAGGTATCATCTTGGTATCATTCTTTTCAGCCAGCGGCCGGCTTTCATGTAAAAGCAATCCTAGTGGCTAATTAGCCTCTGGACTGCTTTTACAAGCAGTGGGAGGGAATGTCCCCCCCCCCGGATATAAAAAGCGCCATTGGGAAATTGGAAAGATCTTGGTGTGGTCAGATGCTTTGAGGGCAGAGGAAAGATCTAGGGTCTGGAAGACCCCAGTTTTTTCAAAAAAGAGTACCTGTCACTACCTATTGCTATCATAGGGGATATTTACATTCCCTGAGATAACAATAAAAATGATAAAAAAAAAAAAAATATGGAAGGAACAATTTAAAAATAAAATAAAAAAGCAAAATTAATAATAAAAAAAAAAAAAAAAAACCACCCTGTCCTGCCCTGCTCTTGCCCAATGGCGAACGCAAGCGTAGGTCTGGCGTCATATGTAAACAGCAATTGCACCATGCATGTGAGGTATCACCGCGAAGGTCAGATCGAGGGCAGTCATTTTAGCAGTAGACCTCCTCTGTAAATCTAACGGGGTAACCTGCAAAGGCTTTTAAAAATGTATGTAGTTTGTCGCCAATGCGCGTTTGTGCGAAATTTTAAAGCATGTCGTGTTTGGTATCTATGTACTCGGCCTAAGATCATCTTTTTTATTTCATCAAACATTTGGGCCATATAGTGTGTTTTAGTGCATTAAAATTTAAAAAAATGTATTTTTTTCCCCCAAAAAATGCATTTGAAAAATCGCTGCGCAAATACTGTGTAGAAAAAAAAATGCAACACCCACCATTTTAATCTGTAGGGCCTTTGCTTTAAAAATATATATAATGTTTGGGGGTTCAACATAATTTTCTTGCAAAAAAAAAATATGTTTTCATGTAAACAAAAAGTGTCAAAAAGGGCTTTGTCTTCAAGTGGTTAGAAGAGTGGATGTAAGCTTCCTAATGTTGTGTATAAAATGCCAGAGCAGTTCAAAACCCCCCCAAATGACCCCATTTTGGAAAGTAGACACCCCAAGCTATATACTGAGAGGCATGTCGAGTCCATGGAATATTTTATATGTTGACACAAGTTGCGGAAAAAAGACAATTTGTTTTTATTTTTATTTTTTTTGCACAAAGTTGTCACTAAATGATATATTGCTCAAACATGCCATGGGTATATGTGGAATTACACCCCAAAATACATTCTGCTGCTTCTCCTGAGTACGGGGATACCACATGTGTGAGACTTTTTGGGAGCCTAGCCGCGTACGGGACCCCAAAAACCAAGCACCACCTTCAGGCTTTCTAAGGGTGTAAATTTTTGATTTCACTTCTCACTGCCTATCACAGTTTCGGAGGCCATGGAATGCCCAGATGGCACAAAACCCCCCCAAATGACCCCATTTTGGAAAGTAGACACCCCAAGCTATTTGCTGAGAGGTATTGTGAGTATTTTGCAGATCTCGCTTTTTGTCACAAAGTTTTGAAAATTAAAAAAAAAAAAAAAAAAAAAATTCTTTCTTCATTTTCAAAAACAAATGAGAGCTGTAAAATACTCACCATGCCTCTCAGCAAATAGCTTGGGGTGTCTACTTTCCAAAATGGGGTCATTTGGGGCGGTTTTGTGCTATTTTGGCATTTTATGGCCTTCGAAACTGTGATAGGTAGTGAGGAGTGAAATCAAAAATTTGTGCCAAGAAATCCTGAAGGCGGTGCTTGGTTTTCGGGGTCCCGTACGCGGCTAGGCTCCTAAAAAGTCCCACACATGTGCTATCCCCGTACTCAGGAGAAGCAGCAAAATGTTTTTTGGGGTGTAATTCCACATATAACCATGGCATGTGTGAGCAATATATCATTTAGTGACAACTTTTTGTAATTTTTTTTTTTTTTGTCATTATTCAATCACTCGGGACAAAAAAAAAAAAATATTCAATGGGCTCAACAGGCCTCTCAGCAATTTCCTTGGGGTGTCTACTTTCTAAAATGGGGTCATTTGGGGGGGTTTGTGCTATTTTGGCATTTTATGGCCTTCAAAACTGTGATAGGTAGTGAGGAGTGAAATCAAAAATTTGCGCCCTTAGAAATCCTGAAGGCGGTGCTTGGTTTCTGGGGGCCCGTATGCGGCTAGGCTCCCAAAAAGTCCCACAAATGTGGTATCCCCGTACTCAGGAGAAGCAGCAAAATGTATTTTGGGGTGCAATTCCACATATAAGCATGGCATGTGTGAGCAATATATCATTTAGTGACAACTTTTTGTAATTTTTTTTTTTTTTTTTTATTAGTCATTATTCAATCACTTGAGACAAAAAAAAAAAATATTCAATGGGCTCAACATGCCTCTCAGAAATTTCCTTGGGATGTCTACTTTCCAAAATGGGGTAATTTAGGGGGGGTTTTGTACTGCCCTGCCATTTTAGCACCTCAAGAAATGAGATAGGCAGTCATAAACTAAAAGCTGTGTAAATTCCAGAAAATGTACCCTAGTTTGTAGACGCTATAACTTTTGCGCAAACCAATAAATATACGCTTATTGACATTTTTTTTACTAAAGACATGTGGCTGAATACATTTTGGCCTAAATGTATGACTAAAATTGAGCTTATTCGATTTTTCTTATAACAAAAAGTAGAAAATATCATTTTTTTTCAAAATTTTCGGTCTATTTCCGTTTATATTGCAAAAAATAAAAATCGCAGAGGCAATCAAATACCATTAAAAGAAAGCTCTATTTGTGGGAAGAAAAGCACGCAAATTTCGTTTGGGTACAACATTGCATGTCCGCACAATTTACAGTTAAAGCAGCGCAGTGCAAAATTCTGAAATCACCTCTGGTCCTCTAGCTACCAAATGGTCCGGGGCTTAAGTGGTTAATGAAATCACAACAGTGTACAGTACTCTGTCGCCGAGAACCAGCGTGATGGGATTGTGCTGGAAACATTCTTGCGGGCAGGTACTGGCAAAGAAGCCTGTCCCGGAGGCGACTTCAAGTCGCTCCAAGTCGCGCTGTGGTTCACGCTCAAGTCGTGTCCAAGTTGCCTCGCAAAGTCGCGCTGCCCCTGTGTGAACCAGCTCTCAAGGTTCTCCGCACACGAGTCGCCCCGCAAGTCGGATCATCTTGATCCGACATCTGGTGCGACCTCTATTCAAATCAACGGGCTCCCATAGGGAACCATTGATTTTGAATAGAGACAGAGAAATGCCGCTGATATTAATGATAAAATCCCTTACGCCAGTAGGATTTTTATATTTACTATCACATTGAGCGTCGGCGTGTGCCGGTTTACACACCCAATCAATGATTTATCCGGCGCACCAATCAAGGTATGATCCGGAGCAGCGCAGTGTTCTTAGTAATTCACCCCCAGTGTGTGTATGTATGTGTATGGTATCTTAGATTGTTAAAAATTGATTTAATTTAAAGTCATTCATTCTCTTAAGAAAGGTGCTGTGAAAAAGTATTTGCCCCCTTCCTGATTTTTTTATTTTTCTGCCTATTTGTCACACTTAAATGATCATCAAACTAATTGTAATATTACATAAAGATAGCCAGAGTAAATGCAAAATGCAGATTTCAAATGATGATCTCACTTATTAAGGGACAAAAGTTGTCCAAACCTGCCTGGCCCTATGTGAAAAAGTAATTGCCCCCAACCTAACCCTTTGTCTGCAACCACAGCAATCAAGTGTTTGTGATAACTGGCAATGAGTCTTTCACATCGCTGTAATGGAATTTTGGCCCACTCTTCTTTGCAGAATTGTTGTAATTTCTAGCATGAATGACTGGTTTAGGGTCATGTCACTCGGCTACTCCAAAACCATGATTTAGTTTATTTTTTAGCCATTCAGAGCTGGACTTGCTGGTTTGTTTCAGATCATTGTCCTGCTGCATAACTGCGCTTGAGCTTGTGGTCCCAAACTGATGGCTGGACATTATCCTTCAGGATTTTCTGGTAGCGTGCAGAATTCATGGTTCCATCAATTGTGGCAAGTTGTCTAGGTCCTGAAGCTGCAAAACAGCCCCAGACCATCACACTACCACCACCATATTTGACTATTGGTATTGATGTTCTTTTTATGAAATACTGTGTTAGTTTTATGCCAGATGTAACTGGGGAAACGCACAGCAGTGGTGGCTGCTCACAAGGGGCGCAGGAGTGCCGCCCCCCCTAATCCATGCGCCTGGGCCCTAATCTTCATGCAGGACACTGAACGCATGGATTTCAATAGTTTTTTTTTTTTTTGAAGCACATGATTAGAGCCTGATGTCTTCCTGCTTTTCCTACATGGTTACATAGTTACATAGTAGGCCAGGCTGAAAAAAGACTCAAGTCCATCAAGTCCAACCTATGTGTGTTTTAATGTCAGTATTACATTGTATATCCCTGCATGTTGTGGTCATTCAGGTGCTTATCTAAAAGTTTCTTGAAATTATCAATGCTCCCCACTGAAAACACTGCTTGTGGAAGTCCTCAGACCTGATTGGCTGGGAGGAGAAGCGATCGTCAGGACTCAGGAGGAGATGCAGGGGGAAGGTGCTGAAGCTGCCACCTGGATGGGGTAAGTGCGTGGCTTGCATGGCTTTTGGGGGTGGCCTTGTGGGCAGATGGTGTTAGGGGGCCAGGTTTGTTTGCTGCCCCCCCAAAAAAATTGAGCACCAGCCACCACTGATGAACACCTTCCAAAAGGTTCAGATTTTCTCTCATCAGTCCACAGAATATTTGCCCAAAAGTCTTGTGGATAATCAAGATGTTTTTTGGGAAAATGTGAGACAAGCCTTTGTGTTCTTTTTGGTCATCAGTGGCTTTCACCTTGGAACTCTCCAATGAATGCCCTTTTTCCCAGTCTCTTTCTTATTGTTGAATCATGAACACTGACCTTAACTGAGGCAAGTGCAGTTCTTTAGATGTTGTTTTGGGTTCTTTAATGATCTCTTGCATGAGCCGTCGTTGTGCTCTTGGAGTAATTTTGGTAGGCCGATTACTTCTGGGACTACTACTGTTCCAAGTTTTGTCCACTTGTGGATAATAGCTCTGACCATGCTTCACTGGAGTCCCAAAGCCTTAGAAATTGCTTTGTAACCCTTTCCAGACTAATGCATGTCAATTTATTTTTTTAGCATCTGTACTTGAATTTCTTTAGATTGCAGCATAAGGTGTTGCTTTTTGAGATCTTTTAGTGTGCTTCACTTTGTCAGACAGCTTTTATTTTAAGTGGTTGTAAAGTCATATTTATCAATAACTTGCATCCCCTCTGTTTTATCAAGATACACAGTACTGTGTGTCCATTTTTTTTAAATTCTAATCCTAGGGGCGTGGCCTGGACCGGCATGTGAGAGGACACAGCTCTCACAGCTCCTGAGCTTGATCCGTTACCGATCCTCCCTCAGCCACATAACCGACATTCTGTGACTATATGCTGCAAGCTGCTGATCCCGGGATCACAGGGGAACCTCCGCCAGCCCTCTGCACCAGAGGAATGACCCAGAAAACTCTATCTGACATGGGTCCCGATTTCCAAGATGGCGCCGCCGCGTCCACAGTGAAGGGGACCCCACGAGGAGCTGACAGGGGGAAGGAGCTGGGACCCAAAGCACAGAGGCAGCCCAAGACTCAGGGTAAGGATGCACCTAAAGATATGGTGTATTACACCCAGAAAATGAATGGGCTGATGGGCACAGAGGAGGCTGGACACTCGTAGCACATAGAGCCTGCTTAACATGACACGCAGGCTGGGTCAGCCATCTTGGCTGCACACAGTGAGCATGATGAGACTGATCACTCTGATTCTGGGGCTCCTGAGAATGGTGAACAGGACACTTCTGGGACTGCCCAGCCTATGCTGGCAGACATTCTCAGGGCAGTTAACATTGGCAATGCCTCGGTAGCCACCATGAGAAAGGAACTGTCGCTGCGGCGACAAGATATGCAAAAAATGCGGGAATGCACCACTGCAGGGGAAAGTAGGGTGAGTGAAATTGAGGATTGTTTACCCCCCATTGAGAGAGATGCCAAGGCCGCTTATCAACTTGCAAGGGAGGCTATTGACAGAGCAGAAGATTTTGAGAACCGCCTCAGGAGGAATAACATCCGCATTGTGGGTCTCCCTGAGAAGGTGGAGGGTAGGGATCCCACAGCATATGTGGAGGGCTGGTTGCTGGACATTTTTGGAAAGAATGCCTTCTATCCTCTGTTTGCGGTGGAGCGCGATCACAGGGTGCCATCTCGCCCCTCTCAACCTGGGGGGCCCCCCAGGTCAATACTAGCAAGACTGCTACATTACAGGGACAGGGAAACAGTGCTCCGACTCGCACTGGAACGGGCCAACATACAACATAATGGAACCAGAGTGTCCTTTTAGCCTGATTTCTCGGCTGAGGTGCAGAGACGCCGGGCAAAGTTTTTTGATGTAAAGCGCAGGCTCCGACAGATGCAGCTCCCTTATGCTATGTTGTATCCGGCTAGGCTACGAGTGATAGTGCGGGCCAGGCACAATTTTTTTAGTCTGCTAAGGAGGCGGTTAACTGGCTGGACCGTAACGAACAAGCCCTGAGGTGGCGTGACCAGAATGGTGAGGAGGATTGATGAAGGTGGGCTGACCCGCAAAAGATGCTGGATCTCCGCACGGTTCCTGGGGTGCTTTGATTTGGTGGGGAGACTTTGTTCTGATCTTATCCGGATAAACCCTGGCTGAGGGACATTATCTTGCATCATATCAAGACAAGAGCTTCAGACATTGTTAACGTGGATTTACAAATTGAGTACTTGAGAGACCCTCTGAGTGCGTTTACGGGGGAACACTATTGTCCTGCCCTGTTGACAGGACTTGGTTCTAAGTTACTGGAGGGGATTGCTTGTTGCCTCCTCTGCTTTTCTTTTTCTTTTTTACCTTTTTTGATGAGCGGCATGACGGCAATGCTTCTCAGGTGGGCACTATGACTGAACCATATACACTTCTTCATGACCTGATCATTTATTCCAGAACTGCCAGACTTTTGGGCCTGGTGACGTTTTCCATGCTTGTTCCTATGTTTAACTTTGTCAAATGGCAGGGATTCCTATAGTATCATGGAATGTGAGGGGACTCCATTCCCCCCTCAAGAGAACTATGGTGCGCATGTGCCTTAAAAAGTTTCAGCCTGTGATATTCTGCTTCCAAGAAACACCATTGACGCAGGAGACAGTGGGGTGTATACAGTATAACTGGGTGACTAAAGCTTACCACTCCACTCACACCTCGTATTCTAGAGGGGTGAGTGTCTTGATTCACGGCTCCTTGGACTACCAAGAGATGGACAGTTTAATTGATCCTGAGGGTCGATTTGTGTTTCTACATTGCAGATTGGGTGCCTTAACATGTGTAATTGCTGGAGTATATGCCCCCCCCTTTCACGGCGGTGGTGCTGAGGGCCTTGATATCCTATTTGGATGGTAGGCCGGAGGTACCGCTGCTGGTGATCGGGGACTTTAATTGTTGTTTGGACCTCTCGTTGGATAGACACCCGGCCGTAGGAGCCTCTGCCCTCTCCAGGGGTACCCCCCTGGCGCGGTTGTTGCAAGAGGTTGGCTGGGTGGATGTTTGGCGACACCGTCATCCGGGGTAACATAGTATTCATGTTTTTCCAAATCGCATGGCAGTCTGTCTAGGATTGACTTGGTGGTGGGAAACGCACACATGCTCCAATATGTAGCCACTAGGGATGAGCTTCGTGTTCGAGTCGAACATACGTTCGACTCGAACATCGGCTGTTCGATCGTTCGACGAAGATCGAACGATTTGGGCCGTTCGCGCCAAATTCGAGTGACGCGAACGGCCCACAATGCACTACGCCATCGCAGTGTCATCCAGGCGCTGTGATTGGCCAAGCATGCACTGTGACCCCGCATGCTTGGCCAATCACAGCGCCGGCAGCGAGGAGAGCAATGATTGGCCACAGGCAGGATGCCTGTGGCCAATTATTGCTGAGGGTGTTTAGTACACGCCCCACACTATAAAAGGCCGCCAGCACGGCGGCCTAGTGTAGTGTGTTCCGGAGCAGGGATAGAGCAGCATAGGCAGGGACAGTGACTTTTATTTCTTTCTTGCTTAACCTGGATTCCTTTAGTTTAGGGAAAGAGAAGGATAGGTAGGGAGAGTGTCAGTGTGTTTTGTGCTTGTGCTATATTGTGCTTAAAAAAAACATTTTTTCTAGGGACAGAAAACTGTAGGTAGGGAGAGTGTGTCAGTTTCTTTCACTGTCAAAGTCCTTGTTTCCAGGGACCTGGAAGGACAGTGAGTGAATTCTCCTTGTGCTAAATTGTGCTTAAAAAAAACATTTTTTCTAGGGACAGAAAACTGTAGGTAGGGAGAGTGTGTCAGTTTCTTTCACTGTCAAAGTCCTTGTTTCCAGGGACCTGGAAGGACAGTGAGTGAATTCTCCTTGTGCTAAATTGTGCTTAAAAAAAACATTTTTTCTAGGGACAGAAAACTGTAGGTAGGGAGAGTGTGTCAGTTTCTTTCACTGTCAAAGTCCTTGTTTCCAGGGACCTGGAAGGACAGTGAGTGAATTCTCCTTGTGCTAAATTGTGCTTAAAAAAAACATTTTTTCTAGGGACAGAAAACTGTAGGTAGGGAGAGTGTGTCAGTTTCTTTCACTGTCAAAGTCCTTGTTTCCAGGGACCTGGAAGGACAGTGAGTGAATTCTCCTTGTGCTAAATTGTGCTTAAAAAAAACATTTTTTCTAGGGACAGAAAACTGTAGGTAGGGAGAGTGTGTCAGTTTCTTTCACTGTCAAAGTCCTTGTTTCCAGGGACCTGGAAGGACAGTGAGTGAATTCTCCTTGTGCTAAATTGTGCTTAAAAAAAAAAATTTTCTAGGGACAGAAAACTGTAGGTAGGGAGAGTGTGTCAGTTTCTTTCACTGTCAAAGTCCTTGTTTCCAGGGACCTGGAAGGACAGTGAGTGAATTCTCCTTGTGCTAAATTGTGCTTAAAAAAAACATTTTTTCTAGGGACAGAAAACTGTAGGTAGGGAGAGTGTGTCAGTTTCTTTCACTGTCAAAGTCCTTGTTTCCAGGGACCTGGAAGGACAGTGAGTGAATTCTCCTTGTGCTAAATTGTGCTTAAAAAAAACATTTTTTCTAGGGACAGAAAACTGTAGGTAGGGAGAGTGTGTCAGTTTCTTTCACTGTCAAAGTCCTTGTTTCCAGGGACCTGGAAGGACAGTGAGTGAATTCTCCTTGTGCTAAATTGTGCTTAAAAAAAACATTTTTTCTAGGGACAGAAAACTGTAGGTAGGGAGAGTGTGTCAGTTTCTTTCACTGTCAAAGTCCTTGTTTCCAGGGACCTGGAAGGACAGTGAGTGAATTCTCCTTGTGCTAAATTGTGCTTAAAAAAAACATTTTTTCTAGGGACAGAAAACTGTAGGTAGGGAGAGTGTGTCAGTTTCTTTCACTGTCAAAGTCCTTGTTTCCAGGGACCTGGAAGGACAGTGAGTGAATTCTCCTTGTGCTAAATTGTGCTTAAAAAAAACATTTTTTCTAGGGACAGAAAACTGTAGGTAGGGAGAGTGTGTCAGTTTCTTTCACTGTCAAAGTCCTTGTTTCCAGGGACCTGGAAGGACAGTGAGTGAATTCTCCTTGTGCTAAATTGTGCTTAAAAAAAACATTTTTTCTAGGGACAGAAAACTGTAGGTAGGGAGAGTGTGTCAGTTTCTTTCACTGTCAAAGTCCTTGTTTCCAGGGACCTGGAAGGACAGTGAGTGAATTCTCCTTGTGCTAAATTGTGCTTAAAAAAAACATTTTTTCTAGGGACAGAAAACTGTAGGTAGGGAGAGTGTGTCAGTTTCTTTCACTGTCAAAGTCCTTGTTTCCAGGGACCTGGAAGGACAGTGAGTGAATTCTCCTTGTGCTAAATTGTGCTTAAAAAAAACATTTTTTCTAGGGACAGAAAACTGTAGGTAGGGAGAGTGTGTCAGTTTCTTTCACTGTCAAAGTCCTTGTTTCCAGGGACCTGGAAGGACAGTGAGTGAATTCTCCTTGTGCTAAATTGTGCTTAAAAAAAAACATTTTTTCTAGGGACAGAAAACTGTAGGTAGGGAGAGTGTGTCAGTTTCTTTCACTGTCAAAGTCCTTGTTTCCAGGGACCTGGAAGGACAGTGAGTGAATTCTCCTTGTGCTAAATTGTGCTTAAGAAAAACATATTTTCTAGGGACAGAAAACTGTAGGTAGGGAGAGTGTGTCAGTTTCTTTCACTGTCAAAGTCCTTGTTTCCAGGGACCTGGAAGGACAGTGAGTGAATTCTCCTTGTGCTAAATTGTGCTTAAAAAAAACATTTTTTCTAGGGACAGAAAACTGTAGGTAGGGAGAGTGTGTCAGTTTCTTTCACTGTCAAAGTCCTTGTTTCCAGGGACCTGGAAGGACAGTGAGTGAATTCTCCTTGTGCTAAATTGTGCTTAAAAAAAACATTTTTTCTAGGGACAGAAAACTGTAGGTAGGGAGAGTGTGTCAGTTTCTTTCACTGTCAAAGTCCTTGTTTCCAGGGACCTGGAAGGACAGTGAGTGAATTCTCCTTGTGCTAAATTGTGCTTAAAAAAAACATTTTTTCTAGGGACAGAAAACTGTAGGTAGGGAGAGTGTGTCAGTTTCTTTCACTGTCAAAGTCCTTGTTTCAAGGGACAGAGAAGGACACCTGAAGGTAGCCCTTATTGCTTTTTTACCATCTCCCTGCAGGCCATCTATTAGAATGTCTGGAAGGCAAACAAGGAGAGGCAGACAGTCAGGAGGCAATAAAAGAGGGCAAGCAGGCTCTGTGTCTGGGGGCAACAGTGCTGGTCGTGGACGCGGTGCATTGTCATCAGCACATGGCCATGGGACACGCTTGTCCTTCTTTTCGGCAGCTGGACATGTTGAGCCACATCATGCCGAAGACTTGGTAGAGTGGATGACCAAGCCCTCCTCCTCCTCCTCATCCTCTCTCACCCAGGCTCAGGGTACTGGAAAAGCAGCTGCCAAAGCGTCCTCTTCCCTGGTATCAATGTCAGACTCATCATCAGTCACTCCTTCCCTAGACCCACCATGTCCTCCTCCTGAGGAGTCCCCCGAACTGTTTCAGCACAGTGTTGGGTACATGCTCCAGGAGGATGCCCAGCGTTTCGAAGGGTCTGATGATGAAACCCAGCTAGAGGAAGGCAGTAGCGTGAGAGCAGACAGAGGGGATGCTCAAGAAGGACACCAATCTGGCAGTCATGTTCCAGCAGCTGCAGCATACTGCCAGATTGGCTCCAGTGATGAGGAGGGAGGTGATGATGAGGTCACTGACTCCACGTGGGTGCCTAATAGGAGAGAGGAGGAGGAGGAGGATGAGGAGGAGGCACATCTCCAACGAGGCAGGATGCCCTTTGGTGGCCAGCGTAAGGGCAGTACACCGACGGAATCACACCGCAGAGCTCCGCCTGTGCAGGGCGCTGCCTCTGCCCGTCATTCAAAAAGTTCTTTGGTGTGGGCCTTTTTTGAGGCTAGTGCATCAGATCGCACAGCTGCTGTTTGCAACATATGTCTCAAGCGTATATCGCGTGGCCAAAACATCAGCCGCTTGGGTACCACATGCCTGACCAGACATATGTTGACCTGCCATGCAGCTCGTTGGCAAGCCTACCTCAAAGACCCACACCAAAGAACAAAGCGGACCTCTCCTTGCACCGCATCAGCTGGGATCTCCAACCCCACTATAACTTCAGTCCTCTCTGAAACATGCACTGAGAGGAATGAAGGTGTAGAATTAGGTGTGTCACAGCCAAGTACTTGCGGCCACTCTGCTAGCAGTACACCGACGTCCGATTCTAGCAGGCAAATTTCCCTGCCCCAGCTGCTGGACCGTCGAAAGAAGTTCACTCCCAGCCATCCACATGCCCAGCGGTTGAATGCTAGCTTGGCTAAATTGCTAGCGCTTCAACTGCTGCCTTTTCAGTTGGTAGACTCGGCCCCCTTCCGTGAGTTTGTGCAATGTGCGGTTCCTCAGTGGCAGGTTCCCAAACGCCACTTTTTCTCACGGAAGGCTATTCCGGCTCTCTACCGGCATGTGGAAGGCAATGTCTTGGCCTCGCTGGACAGGGCGGTCAGCGGTAAGGTGCATATTACCGCTGACTCATGGTCCAGCAGGCATGGACAGGGACGTTACCTTTCTTTCACGGCCCATTGGGTCACTCTTTTGGCAGCTGGGAAGGATGCAGGACAAGGTGCAGTAGTGTTGGAGGTTGTCCCACCGCCACGCCTCCAAAATGCTACTACTGGTTGTGACACACCTCTCTCCTCCACCCCCTCCTCTTCTTCTTCCTCCATGGCCTCTTCCTGTGGTTTGTCCTATGAACCAGCGGTGCTCCGTAGCCGTTCACGGGGCTACGCAAGTACGCAGGCAAAAAGATGCCATGCCGTGCTTGCGCTGGTGTGTTTGGGGGACAGAAGCCACACTGGGGCAGAGGTCCTGTCTGCTCTGCAGGGCCAGGCCGAGAGGTGGTTGACGCCACGCCAGCTTAAGCCAGGAATGGTGGTTTGCGACAATGGCACCAACCTCCTCTCCGCCCTCCGACAGGGACAACTGACCCATGTGCCCTGTGTGGCTCACGTCCTTAACCTGGTGGTGCAGCGGTTCTTGGGCAGGTACCCGGGCTTACAGGATGTCCTGAGGCAGGCCAGGAAAGTCTGTGTGCATTTCCGCAGATCTTATAATGCCAGTGCTCGCCTGGCTGAGCTGCAAAAGGAGTTGAACCTGCCCAAGAACCGCCTTATATGTGACATGCCCACCAGGTGGAACTCAACGTTGGCCATGCTGCAGCGGCTGCACACGCAGCAGAGGGCCATCAATGAGTACCTGTGCGACTACGGCACCAGGACAGGGTCAGGGGAGCTTGGTTTTTTTTCTCCACGCCAGTGGGGCATGATCAGGGATGCATGCACTGTCCTGGCACCATTTGAGGAGGCCACGAGGATGGTGAGCAGTGACAGTGCATGCATCAGTGACACTGTACCTCTTGTCCACCTGTTGGAGCACACGCTGCGTGGAATAATGGACAGGGCACTTGAGGCAGAACAGAGGCAGGAAGAGGAGGACTTCCTTGCCTCTCAAGGCCCCCTTTACCCAGACAGTGTTCCTTCTGTCCCACCCATCGCACAGGAAGAGGAGGAGGAGGAGGAGGAGGAGGAGGAGGAGGATTGTGTCAGCATGGAGGTGGAGGCTGGCACTCAGCATCATCAGCAGCAGTCTTTTAGGGATGATTTACAGTCCCAAGAAACCAGTGGACTTGTACGTGGCTGGGAGGAGGTGGCTGCGGATCATGTCGTCCTTAGTGACCCAGAGGACTCCGGAGCGAATGCCTCAGCAAACCTACGCTGCATGGCCTCCCTGATCCTGCAAAGTCTGCGGAAGGATCCTCGTATTCTTCGGATCAAGGAGAGGGACCATTACTGGCTGGCCACTCTCCTTGATCCACGGTACAAGGGTAAGGTTGCGGACCTTATGTTACCGTCGCAGAGGGAGCAGAGGATGAGACAACTCCGGGAGGCCTTGCAGAAAGGTCTGTGCAACGCGTTCCCAGAGACTGGGAGGTTACAAACTCCTGGTCCTGGACAACGAGTTGCTGAGGCTTCGGCCAGTCAAAGAAGGAGCGGTGGGGAAGGTGGCCGTCTGACCGATGCGTTCAGACAATTCTTTAGTCCGCAGCCCCAAAGTATGATCGGTTCCAGCAACCATCGCCAGCGTCTGATAAACATGGTGCAGGAATATCTAGGGGCAAGGTCAGACTTGGACACCTTCCCCACCGAAAATCCTCTGGCTTACTGGGTCTTGAGGATGGATCACTGGCCAGAGCTTGCACAGTATGCAATTGAGCTACTGGCCTGTCCTGCATCCAGCGTTCTTTCGGAACGCACATTCAGTGCTGCTGGAGGATTTGTCACGGATCACAGGGTGCGCCTGTCCACCGACTCGGTTGATCGACTGACTTTCATCAAGATGAACCAGTCTTGGATCACCACCAGCTACCACACACCTGATGCTGATATAACAGACTAATTGATTTTAACATGTCACATCCCTTCAAGACTGATGCTGATGCTGAGTGCCTGTGCTGTTATGTTGACTGGCTATCCTCCTCCTCCGAGTCCTCAATGATACGATTGATGATGATAGCTTGGAAGATCATTTTTGTTTATGGGTGCCGCCACCAGTGGCTAAGGCCCAATTTTTCAGCCCCTGTTTTACAGGGGCGTGTAATTACAATTTTTTTAGCAATAATTTGCCATAGGGCTCATTGCTGTGCTCCAAGTACAGTATCTGTGAGGGGTTGGAGTGTTGTGGCACCAGTGCCTAAGGCCCAATTTTTCAGCCCCTGTTTAACAGGGGCGTGTCATTACAATTTTTGAAGCAATACTTTGCAACAGGGCTCATTGCTGTGCTCCAAGTACAGTATCTGTGAGGGGTTGTAGTGTTGTGCCACCAGTGCCAAAGGCCCAATTTTTCAGCCCCTGTTCAACAGGGGCATGCAATTACAATTCTTGATCTAATAATTCACAGCAGGGTCCATTGCTGCACCCACCAAGAGTAACTCTGAGGGCTTACAGTCTTGTGGCAACGCCACCACCACCACCACCACGAAAGGCCCAATTTTTCAGCCCCTGTTCAAAAGGGGCATGTAATTACAATTCTTGATCTAATAATTCACAGCAGGGCCCATTGCTGCACCCACCAAGAGTAACTGTCAGGGCTTACAGTGTTGTGGCACCAGCACCACCATCAAAGCCCCAATTTTTACTACCACTGTTCAACAATTATATGTAATTAAAATTCCTGATATAATAGTTGACAGCAGGGCGTTCCAGCACCAACCAAGAGTAACTGAGTGCTTACAGTGTTGTGCCAACACCAACAACTAAGGGGCCTATTTCTGCAGAGTATATACGGCAGGTCCCTACTTTCAAACATCCAACTTACAAACGACTCCTACTTGCAAACGAAAGAAGACAACAGGAAGTGAGAGGAAATCTACCCCTAGAAAGGAAAATTCTCTCCTGTAAGAATAAATATGGGAGAAAGGGGTCTCATCTGTACTGATGCTTTATCAGCAATCCTTGTTTCAAGAAAAACACCACATTTCAAAAACAGTTGTCATTGGGACGGAAAGTGAGGTGAAATGTTCTGAACAGGGGCACAGACAGCAAAACAAATGTTACAGGGGTGATAACCCTTACCTATGTTTCCCAAAAAGTTTAAAAATAGATTTTTGGGCTGGAGCTACACTTCAACAATGTACCTGTTCAAAATTACAAACAGATTCTACATAAGAACAAACCTACAGTCCCTGTCTTGTATGCACCGCCTGTATACGGCTGTTCAGAGTATATAGGGCCTTTTTTATTTTATGTGCGGGGTTCCCCTTAATATCCATACAAGACCCAAAGGGGCTGGTAATGGGCTGGGGTAGGGGGGGGGGGTCATGGGGTAGCTATGCCATTTTTCTTAAAGAATTTCATCCATATTACCGGGACCAGACATTACATTAAAGCCGCAAGCAGTTTTAAATGGCTTTTTTTTCCTTTAGAAGTGTCATTTTGTGCAGGGACAGTTCTAAACACGGGAAACACGTGGCACTTCACAGGCATACTTTAGACACCCCCCAGGTACGATATTTAAAGGAATATTTGACTTTTTTTTTTTCACTTTATGCATCATTAAAATGACTGCTCCCGAAAAACGACCGTTTTTAAAACTTCTTTTTGCATTGATACATGTCCCCTGGTGCAGAACCCGGGTTCCCAAACCCTATTTATGACAATAACATGCATAATAGTTGTTATAATTAGCACTTTAGAATTCGAACGTTCGCATCCATTGTATTTAATAGGGTTCTAATGTTCGTTCGAACTTTCGGTGCGTTCGCGGGTTCTGGTGCGAACCGAACCCGGGGGTGTTCGGCTCATCACTAGTAGCCACTATGGAATACAGGCCCTGTAGTGTGTCGGACCATTACCCATTGATAGTGCACCTGGTGCTTTCTCAACCGGTGGCGCTCCCAAGGGCACCGTGGAAATTCAATGCGTTCTGGCTGAAATTATTTAAATGCCCTGAAATTATAGAGGAGATGTGTGGGGTTTTCACTGCTCAGGACCCTGAGGGTCCCTGTATGCAGCAGTGGGAGGCCTTTAAGGCATTTTTGAGAAGGATTTTGACCACTGAAATGACTAAAGTAAAAAGAGATTCTTCTGGTTTTGTGGCGGAACTGGAAAATAGGGTGAAGGACCTTGAACAACGTTTTGTCATGGACCCCTCTGATTCGGCAAGGGAGGAGTGGCAGGCTGCTCAGTCAGCTTACCAGCGGGTGCTCTCCTCAACTGCCGAGAAAAAACGATTTTTTACCAAACAGGCCTTCTTTGAGGAGGGGGAGAAAACGGAGCGCATGCTGGCTAGAATAGCGAATGCAGAGTAGAGGTCTCCAACTATAGGGGCTATTAAATCAAAGGCTGGGCCGCTGGTCAGATCCCCGGAACTTATGCAGGAGTTGGCGGGGTTTTATGAGGAGTTGTACTGCCCCGGAGCAGCCTATGATCGGGCAGATCTGGACCGGTACTTAACAGAGTTGACCTTCCCTAGGCTTAATGCGGGACAGAGGGCGGAGTTAGATGCGCCTCTTACGGTGGAGGAATTGCAAGAGGCAGTGGGCTTGTTCCCTAATTGTAAGGCACCGGGGGAGGACGGGATTCCCATGGAAGTATACAAGCAGCATGCGGAAATATTGCTACCACGCTTATTGAGGGTGTTTAACGCAGCCTTGGAGGTGGGAGTCCTTCCACCTTCTATGGCAAAAGCCAATATTGTATTGCTCCTTAAACCAGGTAAGGACCCGGTTGAACCTGGGTCATACAGACCATTCTCCTTGTTACAATGCGATATTAAAATTCTTGCGAAAGTGCTAGCACTGCGAATTTAATAAGGTTATAGCCTCCCTCGTACATGATGATCAGGCAGGGTTTATGCCAAATAAATCCACGGCCGTTAACCTGCAGCGGTTATTTTTGAATATGCAATTGGACGTCGACAATCTGGGAAGCAGGGCCCTGCTGTCCTTGGATGCCACTAAGGCATTTGACAGTATTGATTGGACATACTTGTGGGCGGTACTGGAGTGTTTTGGATTCGGCAAAGCATATATAGCGTGGGTGCGCCTCCTGTACAGCGGACCCGAGGCTGCCATTCGGGCCTTCGGTTTTCTGTCACAGGATTTTGCATTGAGGAGGGGGACGAGGCAAGGATGCCCGCTGTCCCCTCTGCTCTTTGCATTGGCTATTGAACCCCTGGCCATGGATATACGGGCTAATGAGCATATTGTGGGATTTTGCTATGGTCCCCTGCAGGAGAAGATAATGCTATACGCAGATGACACCCTGCTTATGCTGGGAGATACTGACGAGTCCTTGCGGGAGGCCATGGCAACCATTACAAAATTTGGGGTTTACTCTGGCTTACAAATTAACTGGTCAAAATCTGCCCTGTTGCTGTTAGACGGGGATGCCACACAGACGGTAGCCCCATCGTGCCCTATCCCAGTCACTACTTCTTTTAAATACTTGGGGATTCAGATCACTTCTAACCCGAGGGATTTTGGCCGACTAAATATTTCGCCCCTGCTTCAGAGGTTTAGGGAGAGAGTTAGGACGTAGAACGGCCTTCACATGTCGGTGGCGGGCAAAGTAAATTTGGTGAAGATGATCCTTATGCCTCAACTACTCTACTGTCTTCACAATGCCCCGGTAGTGGTCCCTTTAAAAAAAATTTGAATGGTTAATTCCATCTTTCGTACTTTAATATGGAAGAATAAACCCCCGAGGATAAAATTAGAACATCTTCAAAGGCCTAAGGACGATGGCAGGCTGGCATTGCCCAACCCGTGGTTGTATTACCTGGCAGCCCAGTTACAGCACCTGGTGGGGTGCTTTGGGACTGAGCCGGCTGGCTCTTCCCGGGCACTCATGCTCTGCACAATAGATGCAGGTCCCATTCCTCTGGCACTGGAGGCCCTGGCATTTGCCAGGCCGAATAAGAAGTATCCTACATACAACCTTATACAAAAAGTGTGGAATAAGTGCAAGTATATACAACAGGCCGAGGGGTATACTGAATATAGCCCTCTTTGGCATAACGAGACTTATACTGAACTGGCTAAGTTGCAGGGAGGGGCTAGATGGATAGCACACGGGATTACCCATATTAGGCACGTCTTTAAGAACGGTATTCTTAGGACATTTGCGGATCTGCAGGCGGAGTTTGGCCTGCCGTCCTCAATGTTCTTCCAATATCTGCAACTTCAGCATGTGGTTAGAGCACAGAGTAGATCTTCAGAGTGGCACTTGTCTCCAACTCCTGTATTCGGCCTCATCAGAGATGCTGTGACCTCGAAGGGATTTATTTCCCAAAGCTACAATATCCTTTTACAATACTTCCTGGGGCAGCATCCCCTGAAGGTGAGGGAGCGGTGGGAGAGAGACGTGGGTCAAATGGACGGGGAGGAGATATTTCAGGGGGTAAGTGTATGCTCGCTAAATGTGGCCCAGCGGCTCACGCAACTGTATATTATTCTGAGGGTGTACTACACGCTGCATAGACTACAGCTGATGGGGTTGCAGACAGATGGCACCTGTACCAGATGTAGGAGGGACCATGGGGATCTTATTCACCTCCTGTGGCGTTGCCCCAAGCTGCATTTATATTGGAATGAGGTGGTGACTGTGGTCAATTCTGTGTTCAAGATATCTTTACCAGTAGATCCCAAGGTATGCCTCTTGGGGGTGGTGGAAGAGCATGTGATAGAAGTGCACCCCAGGGAGGCAGTTCGGAGGGTGATGTTCCAAGCCAGGAGGCTGATTATGTTGTATTGGAAATCTGAGGCGCCCCCAACTTCGAGGGAATGGATATGTAAGATAGGGGATATGTTACGTATGGAAAAGCTCATCTACCAGCACAGGGGGAGCATGCAGAAATATGAAAATCTCTGGGCGCCGTGGCTGGATGCCCCGGTGGATCTGGTCGCGGACAGATTATTGGGCTAGTTATGGGAAAAACACTCTGCTTGTGAATGCTATATTGTAGGACGAGAAGTATTATGAGGTTGCTACTTTAACCCTGTTTTGTATCAATTGGTCATGTGCATGGAAGTGCTGATTATTGTTTTTGATGTATATGGCTGTGTACCACCTTTGAATCAATAAACACATTTTTGTTGGTAAAAAAAACAAAAAATTATAATCCTAAATACCTTTTCTCACAGCACAACTATGCTGTCATTGGTTGTCTGCGAGCTGGTTGGTAAGTAGGCTTGGTGTCACGAGGATGCTATACACAGACATCCAATACAGGTGGTCAGATCATTGGGCTGCACATTAAGGAATCGGGAACAGATTAAGTGAAAAATATATATATTTATTAAAGAAAAAGACACACGTGTAAACAAAACCACAGCAAACCATAAGCAAGAAACGAATACAAAGGAACACAACAAACCCCAAAAACAACCTAATCTAACCAGCTAACTAATATGTACAAAAGAGAGCACACATACATGAACAAGGCAGGGGATGAGAGACAAGGGGAGCAGAAGGCCAGGTACTGGGAGCAGACAGCAAGGGGAAGCTGGTATCAGGGGACAGGTATCAGGGGACAGGTCTCAGGGGACAGTTCTCAGGGGACAGGGTACAAGGATCAGAGTCCAGGACAAGGCAGGGAACAGATCAGGTTCAGGACCAGGTAACGGATCAGGTTCAGGCAGGGACCAGGCTTACAGAAGGAATTCTGGAGCACTGAGCTTTGTTAAGGGCGGGTTTATATAGTCCAGCAGACCCAGATCAGGTGTGCTTGATGGCTGGTGGAAAGTCTTGGTGAGGAGACACCCACTGGTGGTCACCAGAACTACACCCACTGCTGCCGAATGCAACAGTGCCACCAGCAGGTGAGCCCAGTAATGACACCATTCCTGACACTTGGTTTTTTCCTGGCCATTCCCCAGGCTTTTGTTGTTATCTGCTTCAGCCTTCCAATGCTGCTCACTGTTATGGCCAGCTTTAGATGAGGGCAGGTGGACAAGTTTGTTTTTCATAACACATTGGTGTTTGTATTGGTCTAGCAGCGCACCAACACCTTTGCAGCCATTGTGCTACCTGCTGGGTGTTTGGTGTGCTCCTGTACCTTTAAGGAGGGGTGGCTCCCCTTTAGTCCACTTGTCCTCATCTAACCATCAGAATGCATGTTCCTCCATTGTGGGGACACTCATAGTTAGTGTAGGACCACAGATTCCAGGGTGTCTTGATGGCTCTGTGGCTCACGCATGCGTTTGCAAATGCGTGCAGACAAAACCCTTGTTTGTAACGCATACTGTTAGACAGGTTAATTGGTTGTCTGCAAGCTGGTCGGTAAGTAGGCTTGTTTTTTTCCTGGGCATTCCCCAGGCTTTTGTTGTTATGCTGTCATGTGTCCTCCTCCGTTCTCCTTCCCTGATCTAAGGAGAGTGGCGGAAAGGGCTGAGATTCCCCTCTGATGTCAACCTGGCAGCAGAGGGAGGTCATATGACTGCACATCAGTGCTGTGCAAGAAGGTATTTAGGATTAGAATTTAAAAAAATGGACACACTCTGCTTTGTATATTGATAAATCAGAGGGGATGCAAGTTATTTTTAAATGTTACTTTCAAGCCACAGTAAATAGCAGCTGGGGGGGGGGCAGGGAGGAGATTGGCTCTTGCACACAGGCTTCGAAAGGGCAGAGAGCGGCACATCATGGATCAGCAGCCATGATTACTGTGGTCAGTACACAGAGGAAAACACAGGAACAGCAGGATCAATCATGTATTTTTGATCAAAGAAAGGGACAAATTACACAGCAGAAGCACTATGTTACAATTTTTTTTTTTCCTTTCAGGTGTTGCAAATGAAATTTAGCTCAGCTTTCCAAAAAATGTGGTTAATCACAGTTCATTTATTATATAGCAAGAATGGGCAATTACTCTGCATTGAGACTTCTTTTTGTTGTATGTGCATCCACCTCGGAGCTTCATGCAGAAAGTCCACAGAAGTGGATGAAGACACAGCAGCTGCGCTAACACATGCACATGTCAAAATTTGACATGCATGGAGGAGCTATGGACATTTGGTTCAAAAAAATGAGCATGTACGCAGAATTATTAGTAGAAAAGCGAACAGGTGTGTGCATGCGCACAGGAATGTGCATGGGTTCACACTAAGTGCTGACTAACCTTTCAGTTATTCCCTGCATCCGCCTGCTACTCTACTTTGTTGTTGACTCGGCTTGCCTCTGACCTGAACTTGGATGCTGATTCTGCCTTGTTGCCAGTTCCTGACCCCGGCTCCATTCTTGAAAACACCTTTGCCTTATGATTCTGTACTTTGCTGCCCGCCTGCTGCTGACCTTGGCTATCCCTGTGACCATTCTTCTGTTCCTGACTCTGTTCCCACGTCCAGTTCGAGTGCCTGCCTGGCTGTCATCTGCATTAGCTCTGCTCACCACAGTGAGTTCCAGTCTCAAGTCTGCTGGGAGCTCTGACAAGCCTCACATCTGTAACCTGCAGCCACTGTGGAGTGCCCCTTTGACTTCAGCTGGATCTCCAGTTACTGTTCCTGACCTGATGTTCTGCCTGCCTGCCTGGGACCGCATTAGCTGCTGCAAGCACTCCTATCAACACCTGCTGGCACTCGTGTTCCTGCTTTCACTCAGTATCCTCTGTTCCATCTTTAGTGGGACCTGGGCGAGAGATACAAGAGAGGCCTACCTCCTCATTTCAGTCTCCAATCAGGTACGTGACAAAAACACTTAAATAGCTTTTTATATGTTTGTTGTGACAGCAATGTCTGCCTAATTCATCACTAGTCACAAAGCCCATATCGAAGCAATTATTAGGCCTGATAGCTTTGCATTGACCATCTTTGGATAAAAAAGATTAGTGAGCCTAAGAGAGATTTACAACTTTCAGGCCTTCTGGAAGTCCCTCAAAAGACAGTGAACTTTCAACTGGGAAAGGGGTTTCTGAGGTACAACTACACAACTAATAAGTCTGCTATACAGGGCTCAAATTTTGCCAATTTATGCTGAACCGACCAAAAGTCAAGCAATGGCTGCCCCTGTTGGTGGCACCCAGCTTGACAAAGTCATTTGAATAACTGGCTTTTGTCAAAGGAACTGGGTGGAAAATTGTTGACCCAATAGCGCCTGCAGCCAATAAGATGCATGCACTGTTTGGGTATTCTGCTAGTTGCTGGAGCATAGCTGTGCAGGGGAGATTTGTCCAACCAAGCTGTTTAGCGTGAATGGCGAAATCTGTTTCCATAAAATCTATAGAATGTTATGTATGGTCAGCTTTAGCATAATTAATATACAGTACATGAGAAGGCTACGCCACCTGCTAAATATATTGAACATTAGAATGCAAGTATGCAAGAACATTACATTAGATACATATAGTATCTGTTTCTTAGAACTATATAGATATTTGCAAACCCTAAATGTTTGGCATCATATCTCCCTGTATAGAGTTTTCTTAAAGCAGAGTTCCAGTCATGATATTGTTTATTAGAAGTCAGCAGCAACAAAAAGTGTACCTGCTGACTTTTAATAAACACACACTCACCTGTCCCACGATCCAGTGGTGCACTCACCCGCGCTGTGTTCTCCTCATGTCCTCCCTCAGCGGTGCCGGCATCTCTATTATGGGAACCTGGCTGTGACAGCCCGCGGCTTCACTGCCGTGTGCCCACTGCGCATGTGCCCACTGCGCATGTGCCAGCAGGTACCTGTCAAAATCGGGTATCTGCTTTCCCCTCCTCCCAAAAGCAAATTTTCACAAGCCTCAAAGTGGAAGTTCCACTTTTGGGTGGAACTCCATTTTAAGCAAATATTTTATTTTAATTTGTTTTAATGTTGTTTCCTTGGGGTCCTGCCAATAGCAGCATTTCTTGTTGCAGACTGACAATGCCAACCTATTGTATGGCAATTAGCAGCGGGATGGTCAGTCTGTTGTGTGAGCTCCTTCATTGGCTGTTGGGCTGCATTTCTGATAGACCTGATAGGCAGCTCAATTGCCAACTGCAAGAGTGCAAATGGCAGGCTTAAAATGCTACCACCAATTGCAAGGTGGTTTAGTGGCACCAGTAGAACAAACTATACTATCATGAAATGCTACAGCCTGCAATTACAAACCATAATTTTCCAAATAGTATGTAAAATCCACCATTTGTAATGTACCATACAAAAAATAATACCATTTCTATTTTTCTGAAAATGTTTCATTTTTATTTGTTTCACAATGTATGAAACTGGCCGCACCTGGAGTATGCGGTCCAGTTCTGGGCACCAGTCCTCAGTAAGGATGTGCTGGAACTGGAGAGAGTCCAGAGAAGGGCAACAAAACTAATAAGAGGACTGGAGGACCTTAGTTATGAGAAAAGGTTGTGAGCACTTAACTTATTCTCTCTGGAGAAGAGACACTTGAGAGGGGATATGATTTCAATGTACAAATACCATACTGGTGACCCCACAATAGAGATAAAGCTTTTCCGCGAAAGAGAATTTAATAAGACACATGGCCATTCACTAAAATTAGAAGAAAAATGGTTTAACCTTAAACTGCACAGTGGGTTCTTTACTGTAAGAGCGGTTAGGATGTGGAATTCTCTTTCACAGGCAGTGGTTTTAGCGAGGAGCATCGATTATTTAAAAAAACTATTAGATAAGCACCTGAACCACCACAACCTTCTAGGATATACAATGCAATACTAACATAAAATCACACACATAGGTTGGACTTGACAGACTTTTTTTTTTTCAACCTCACCTACTATGTACAGTAACTATGTAACTATGTGGAGAGGAAGGACTTCTTTCAAGAGTACAGTTAACAGAATGATATTAAACTGATTTCTTTTTTGCTCCTAAACTTTTAGGACCTGTTCACACCTATGCGAATTGGTTGCGGCTTACACCGCATAAAATTCGCATAACATTATAAAACACATTGATTCCAATGAGGCTGGTTCACATATGTGCGATGCATTCGCACTGCGCATTGCCAAAAAAATGTGTGCGTTCTCTAGGCATTGCGGTGCTGCTCAGGTGCGAATTCAGGCCCATTATGTTCTATGGGCATGCATCTGATTTGCACGTGTTGCGTTCTGAACAGGGATCTTGAGGGGGAACTCCACGCCAAATTTTAAATAAAAAACCGGCATGGGTTCCCCTCCAAGAGCAAACCAGGCCCTTAGGTCTGGTATGGACATTAACAGGAACCCCTACGCCGAAAAAAACAGCGTGGGGGTCCCCCCAAGGTCCATAGCAGACCCTTATCCGAGCACGCAACCTGGCAGGCCGCAGGAAAAGAGGGGGGACGAGAGAGCGGCCCCCCTCCCTCCTGAACCGTACCAGGCCACATGCCCTCAACATGGGGGGTGGGTGCTTTGGGGCAGGGGGGCGCCCTGCGGCCCACCCACCCCAAAGCACCCTGCCCCCATGTTGATGAGGACAGGGCTTTTTCCCGACAACCCTGGCCGTTGGTTGTCGGGGTATGCGGGCAGGGGGCTTATCAGAATCCAGGAGCCCCCTTTAATAAGGGGGCCCCCAGATCCCGGCCCCCCACCCTATGTGAATGAGTATGGGGTACATCGTACCCCTACCCATTCACCTGGTGAAAAAAAATGGCAAAAAAAAACACTACACAGGTTTTTTAAGTAATTTATTAGTCAGCTCCGGGGGGTCTTCTTCCAACTTCGGGGGTCTTCTTCCAACTTCGGGGGGTCTCTTCCGACTTCGGGGGTCTCCGGTGTCGTCTCCGCGCTCTCCGGTTCTTCTCTCGCTCTCCGGTTCTTTCTTCCTTCTGCCGGGCCTCCGCTATCTTCTTCCAGCTCTTTTGCTAGTGGGGGCCTGGTCTTCTTTGTCGCCCCCCTGCCCCAAAGCACCCACCCCCCATGTTGAGGGCATGCGGCCTGGTACGGTTCAGGAGGGAGGGGGGGCGCTCTCTCGTCCCCCCTCTTTTCCTGCGGCCTGCAAGGTTGCGTGCTCGGATAAGGGTCTGCTATGGACTTTGGGGGGACCCCACGCCATTTTTTCGGCGTAGGGGTTCCCGTTAAAGTCCATACCAGACCTAAGGGCCTGATATGCTCCTGGAGGGGAACCTATGCCGGTTTTTTATTTAAAATTTGGCGTGGAGTTCCCCCTCATGATAACAGCTGCGAGACTTCCCAGGTCGGCAAGTCCGCAGCTAAAAATGCAATGGAACCGCTGAACGACTGATTGCGAACTTGGCAAAGACTCCAAGCTCAAAAACGCAACGCATAGGTGTGAACCCAGCCTCAAGGTATAACTTTTAAGGCACATTTAGGGCATCTGGCATTAATAATTATCTTTATCGTGTGCTGCGGTGATATATTGGTCTGGGATGTGAAGTTTGTAATCAAGGAAACTCTGCCCTTTGTCAGGATCTTCTGTGTTGTTCTGATTGCTGTCACTGCAATTTCTCAACCTATGCTGTCACTACAATTCATGGTTTCCTTTAACTTATTCTGTTCTTCTTTCTTTATGACCTGTCTGTGCAGAATGATTGAGGCTATAGATCTTTGCCTTCTGAACATCATAAGGTGTCAGACCTTAGCACAAATCATGTTTTGTTTTTTACTATAATACTTAATGACAGTTATAATTCACTCTTCTCCTATATTTACAGGGCTGTGCCTAAAAAGTGTTTGTAGAAATCATAAAATAACGCAAAATGTTATTTGTGCTTTATGCATGTCCTGCATGGTCCTGATTGAGCTTTAGTATTTCATGCTGAATGTTGATTAAACCAGAGCCAGATGTTAAATAAAGTTTATTCAAGATAGTTTATTGTGTTGTCTGGATGGCCCCAAAGCTCATGGAAGTCTAGTGCTTATAGGAAATCAGTGAATTTTGAACATTATTAAAAAGAAAGATGTGTATTGTTTCATACTAACGTGCTTACATAAGAAAATGGCAAAGGTGACAGTATAAAAGCAGTTTACAAGACAGCTCTCTAGTACAATTTACAGTATTTTATTTATTGCAGGTACTTACAGTGCATCCAGAAAGTATTCACAGCACTTTACTTTTTCTACATTTTGTTATGTTACAGCCTTATTTCAAAATGGATTAAATGTATTATTTTCCTTTAAAATTCTACAAACAATACCCCATAATGACAATGTGAAAGGAGTTTGTTTTAAATCTTTGCAAATTTATTAAAAATACAAAAAGCGAAAAATAAATGACATGTACATAAGTATTTACAGTCTTTGCTCTATACTTTGTTGAAACACCTTTGGCACCAATTACAGCCTCAAGTCAGTTTCTTCTATTCTTTGCAGGACCTCTCAAGTTCCATCAGGTTGAATGGGGAGCGTCGGTGCACAGCCATTTGCTGATCTCTCCAGAGATGTTCAATCGGGTTTAAGTCTGGGCTCTGGCTGGGCCACTCAAGGACATTCACAGAGTTGTCCCATAGCCACTCCTTTGTTATCTTGGCTGTTTGCTTAGGGTAGTTGTCCTGTTGGAAGATGAACCTTCACCCAAGTCTGAGGTCCAGAGTGCTCTGGAGCAGGTTTTCATCAAGGATGTCTCTGTACATTGCTGCATTTACTTTTCCCTTGATCCTGACTGGTTTCCTAGTTCCTGCCACTAAAAAAACATCCCACAGCATGATGCTGCCATCACCATGCTTCACTGTAAGGATGTTATTGGCCAGGTGATGAGCGGTGCCTGGTTCCCTCTAGAGTGCTGCATAGATGGTTGTTCTTCTTTTTGCGGTAATGTTTTTTCAGCGTTTTTTAGCAAAACTATACTCGCATAAAAGCTTATGTTTTTTCGCTTTTCAGGATTTTTATTAGCTTTTTTTTTAAAGTTAGAGCATTTTTACAGCTGAAAAACTCCTCTTCAAACCCACTAGTTCTTGTTTTTTTTCCAGCCAGAAAAAGCCTCTGCTAAAAAAATAATAAAAGCCTATGTGTGCATGGACACATAGGATGACATGCTGGGGAATTTACTGGGTGCAGAACAAAATCGTCTGAAGCAGCTGTAAAATCAGTGTGCATAAGGCCCTAAAGCAATATCAAAGTGATACTATTTAAAAAAAAATAACAAACATGTCATACTTACCTCCACTGTGCAGCTTGTTTTTGCACAGAGTGGCCCCGATCATGCGTTTTCTGGGGTCCCCAAGCATCTCTCTCGGCTCCTCCCCACCTCAGATAACCCCCTCTGGGAAGCGCTCTCCCAAGGGGGTTACCTTGCAGACACGCTCCTGAGTCCATAGCCGCTGAGAGCAGGACTGGGCCCCGCCCCCCCCAGCGCCCGCGTCATTGGATTTCATTGACAGCAGTGCAAACCATTGGCTGTGCTGCTATCAATCTATCCAATGAAGAGCCGAGAACCCCGGGCAAAGATCCAGCGCGTTCGCAACGCGGGACTTTCTAGGGCTCAGGTAGGTAAAACGGGGGGCCGGGGGGCCGGTAATCGTCAGATGTTTTTTCACCTTAATGCATAGGATGCATTAAGGACAAAAAACAGGAACCTTTACAACTCCTTTAAAGCCTTGTTTTTTTGTTTTGTTTAAATAAACATGTTATACTTACCTGCTTTATGCAGTGGTTTTGCATAAAGCAGCCTGTATCCTCCTCTTCTCGAGTTTCACGCTGGTGCTCCTGGCCCCTCCCTCATACTGGGTGCCCCCACAAGAAGCAGCTTGCTGCGGGGGCACCCAAGCAGAAGCCCTCCCAACCCGTGGCTCTGTGTCCATTTCCACACGGAGCCCCGGTTTGACCCAGCCCTTTCCTGATTGGCTCCTGGCTGTGATCGATAGCAACGGGAGCCATGGGCCAATCAGGAGTGCGGGTCCCCAGAGAGGCAAGGCTCTCATGGACATCACTGGATCGATAAGAATAACTTGTGCCTTTACACCACTTTAACCACTTGCAGACCGGCTCACGCCCATATACGTCGATAAAGTGGCACATTCTTGTGAATCGCCGTAGGGATACGGCGGCTCCTTTGAAAGCCATAGCAGGTGCGCGCCAGCTGCACGGCAAGGGACGCGGTGTGCGTGGCTGGCAGGCGTGATCGCCGCCGGCCACCTGCGATCGTGAACATTAGAGCCAGAACGGGGATTTGTGTGTGTAAACACACAAATCCCTGTTCTAACAGGGGAGAAGAGACACATCTGCTGTGTATAGTAATTACAAACAGCGATGTCTCCTCCCCCAGTCAGTCCCATCCCCCACAGTAAGAAACACTCACATTAAACCCCTTGATCGCCCCCTAGTGTTAAACTCTTTCCTGCCAGTGACATTTACACAGTTATCAGTGCATTTTTATAGCACTGATCAATGAATGATAAATGAATTTGGGGGGACCCCCATGCATTTTTTTTTATTTTTATCAATGACTTTTCTCTGTATTGCAGGGAGCCAACAATTCATTATAGCCACGAGTGCTTTTAAATGACTTTTTTTCATTCAGAAATGACACTGTGCAAGGACAGTTCTAAGCAAGGGAAACAAGCGCTGCTTTACAGGCAAACTATATTGTGAGGGGGTTAGCTCGGCAGCGGGTGTGTGTGACCCCCCCGGGATGGGCTCCCCACACAAAACAGGCCCAGCAAACGGAGGTTGTGGTTTTCAAAATCAAAAAGGTGCGGTTTATTTTCTATTTACAGTGACAAAACACAGCAAAGCAAAAGAAACATAACCAAAATAAATCCTGGTCAAGTTGACCTCTGACTAAACATACAGGTTTCCTAACTAACAACTGGGATCAGCCTAGTGCTGTCCTAGTCCCTAAGTCCCTGGTTTAGTAAAAGTCCAAACAAATAGCCACACAGGCTTTGCCTCACCGCACAGGGGTTCACTCTCCCTAGACAGTCCACACAGGTCTGGTTCCAGGCATGAGCTAACACCTAATGAATCTGGGAGTTCTTATAGAGGCCTAAATGAGCTGACAAGCTTCAGCTGGCCTCATCAACTCCCTGTCTGTACGACGCCCCACACTCTCCCTAGAGGTATGAGTCATCCATGAGCCCACTAGCCTTATACAACTCTCCACCTAGTTGTATAAGTCGGCGTAAAGCCTGAATCTGGGCGAAATATATCTACCCCCCTGGATGCAACCAGGTGACTTTACCTTCCTGCTGTCACATACCCCCCCCTCTTGTTTTAACCTCGGGGTTGGAACACCAGCAATCAGGCATTCATGTACTCGAGACAAAGCATCCACATTCCCCATTTGAACGCCAGGGCGATGCTTTACTGTGAAGTTAAATTCCTGGAGGGCCAGGAACCACCTATTCACTCTTCTATTTGTTTCCTTGTTTTGAGCCATCCACTTTAACGGAGCGTGATCCGTAACCATGTCAAAGTGCCTACCTAGCAGATAGTACCGAAGGGAATCTAGAGCCCACTTCACCGCTAAACACTCCTTTTCAACGGTGGCGTAATTTACCTCATGGGACTTCAATTTCCTGCTGAGGTAAATGACTGGGTGCTCTTCCCCGTTCCAGACCTGGGACAATACTGCTCCTAACCCCACATCTGACGCATCACTTTGTACGACAAAGTCTTTAGAGAAGTCGGGTGAGTACAACACTGGCTGGCTACATAAGGCTTGTTTCAAGAATTGGAATGCTGCCTCAGCCTCGGGGGTCCATTTAATCATGACCGACCCTTTCCCTTTCGTCAGGTTGGTTAGGGGCACAGCCTTAGAAGCAAAGTGGGGAATGAATCGCCGATAATACCCAGCGATTCCCAGAAAGGCTCGTACCTGCTTCTTGCTGTTGGGACGTGGCCAACTCTGGATGGCCTCGACTTTGTTGAGTTGGGGTTTTATTACTCCCCTCCCAATGGTGTACCCAAGATATTTGGCCTCCTCCTGCCCAATGGTACACTTCTTGGGGTTAGCCGTAAACCCCGCTTCCCGAACAGAGTCCAGGACTGCTTGCACTTTTGGCAGATGTGAGGCCCAATCTGTGCTATGGACAATTACGTCATCCAGGTAAGCCGCAGCATACTTCCGATGGGGCCTCAGCATCTGGTCCATTTTCCGCTGGAATGTGGCCGGCGCATTCTGTAACCCGAACGGCATTCTTTTATATTGGAACGCCCCGTCTGGGGTTACAAATGCGGTTTTCTCTTTGGCCGACTTGGCCAGGGGGATTTGCCAATACCCTTTTGTGAGGTCAAGAGTCGTCATGTATCGGGCTGTTCCCAGCCGGTCGATCAACTCATCTATACGTGGCATGGGGTAGGTGTCAAATTTTGTAACTTTGTTCAACTGACGAAAATCGTTACAAAATCGCCAGCTCCCATCCGGTTTAGGCACCAACACGATGGGACTAGACCAATCACTTTGGGACTCCTCTATCACCCCTAAGTTCAGCATTTTCTGTACTTCCTCCCGTATTGCCTCCCGTCGAGCCTCTGGGATCCGATAGGGTTTTAACTTCACCCTTTCACCGGGCGGGGTAATGATGTCATGCTCTACCCCAGATGTTTGTCCCGGCAGCTCAGAGAATACCTCCTTGTTGCGAAGCACAAACTCCTTAACCTCCTGTTGTTGGGGTTGTGACAAGGTGGCTGCTATTCCAACCTCAGGAATCACGCAACCAGTTTGAGCTGGTGACCAAGTGTCTGCGACTAGGGACTCTCTATCCCTCCAGGCTTTCAACAGATTAACGTGATAGATCTGTTCGGGCTTTCGCCTTCCTGGTTGTCTGACCTTGTAATTCACTTCGCTCACTTTTTCCATTATCTCATAGGGGCCTTGCCATTTGGCAAGGAATTTACTTTCAACCGTAGGGACAAGTACCAATATCCTATCCCCCGGGGAAAAGGTACGGGTCTTGGCTCCACGGTTGTACACTCTCTGCTGTGCCAACTGCGCTTGGGCCAAATGTTCCTTCACGATGGGCATTACCTGTGCAATTCGATCTTGCATCAGGGCGACATGCTCAATCACACTCCTGTGGGGAGAACTCTCACTTTCCCAAGTTTCCTTGGCAATATCCAACAGCCCTCTTGGGTGTCTCCCATACAGTAACTCAAAGGGGGAGAATCCCGTAGAGGATTGGGGCACCTCCCTAATAGCAAACATCAAATAAGGAAGTAAACAGTCCCAATCCTTTCCATCTCTATCCACCACTTTCTTCAACATTTGTTTTAGGGTTTTGTTGAATCTTTCAACCAGCCCATCGGTTTGGGGGTGATACACAGACGTACGCAATTGCGTCACTTTGAACAATTTACACAGCTCTTTCATAACCCGGGACATAAAGGGTGTACCTTGGTCCGTAAGCAGTTCTTTACAAATACCCACCCGGCTAAAAACAAGAGATAGCTCTTTGGCTATGGTTTTGGCCGAGGTATTTCGGAGAGGGATCGCTTCTGGATAACGGGTGGCATAGTCCATTATAACTAATATGTACTGGTGCCCCCTAGCGGACTTGATTATAGGACCTACCAAATCCATGGCGATCCTCTCAAACGGGACCTCAATGATGGGTAGAGGGACCAGCGGGCTACGGAAATGTGGCATCGGGGCCAACCTCTGACACACAGGGCAGGAGGAACAATAATTTTCTACGTCCTTCATCACCCCCGGCCAATAGAATCTCTGTAATACCCTCTCTCGGGTTTTCTCTGTCCCCAGATGACCTCCAAGAATGTGCCCATGGGCCAACTCCAACACCAACTTCCTGTAAGGTTTGGGCACCACAAGCTGCTCAACGGTTTCTTCTGCCCTTTTTGCCACCCGATACAGTAGGTCCTTCTCTACGCTGAAGTATGGGTAAGTGCAGGTATTATCTGGGTTCACTAACTCGCCATCTATTTTCACTACGTTTTCCCGTGCCTTTATTAGGGCGGGGTCTTTCAACTGTTCTGTGGCAAAGTTTTCCCTGTGAACCTCAAGATCAGAAAACTCCACAGACGGTAGGTTTTCGTCTGAGGAGGTGGGCTCCTCTCCAGTTTCTTGAGTCTCCCCTGCCAATACTGATAAGGGAAATTCCGGAGAGTCCTCACCACTCTCAGGGGAGTTCTGGCTATCACATTCCTGGTACATAGGGGCACCAGTGAGGGGCTCAGGATCATCCCACAGTTCCCAGAACTTCGGAAAATCCCTTCCCACAATGGCGTCATGCGGTAACTGAGATACTAAGCCCACTGGATGAGAGAGGGTACCTTTGGGGGTCTCGAAACACACTGTAGTCACTGGATACTCTCGGGTGTCCCCATGCACACAAATAACAGCTACCTTGCTATTCCCAGAGACCTCTGTTTTAACTAACTCAGCCTTTATCAGGGTCACAAGGCTACCTGAATCCAGCAATACCACAACATTTCTACCATTAACACACATTTTGCATAAATGTTTCTCAGTTCCTCGAATGGCAGTGCATGCGACTGTCGCACACAGCGACTGACGTCTGCCCGTCAGAAAGTCACACTGCATGGGTTCCTCCACAACCGGGCAATTGGCTGCAATATGTCCCGCTTGCCGGCAGCGGTAGCAAACGATCCTTCTTGCCGCCTCTTGAGCCGCTGATTTCCCAGGCTGTTCTCGCCAAACTTGGGGTAGAGCTCCCACCCTCTCACTCTCTCCACCCTCACCCCTTGGAATCCTCTTATCCGCCCCTGGGGATGGTCTGGTCTTAGGGTGGAAAGTCAGAGTGTCTCTGGAAGAGGCCGTCAGGTTCTCTGTAGCCAAGTATTTCTCCACACGATCCACAAGACCATCGGCCGTCTCTGGGTCTCCATGGCTTACCCACTTTTGGATGGCAGTAGGAAGAGCTCTCAAAAACCGATCCATTACAACACGTTCCACAATCTTTGGTGCGGACAAAGTCTCTGGCTGTAGCCACTTTCTGCTCAGGTGAATGAGATCATACATTTGAGACCTGGGGGGTTTTCCAAGCTGGAAAGTCCAGTTATGCACACGCTGAGCCCGGACAGCCTGGGTGACACCCAGCCTTGCCAATATTTCAGCTTTTAGCATCACATAGTCTTTTGCTTGGTTAGGCTCTAGGTCATAGTAAGCTTTCTGCGATTCACCAGTTAACAGAGGAGCCACCAGTCCAGCCCACTGCTCCTCAGGCCACTTTTCTCTTTCAGCGGTCCTTTCAAATGTGGTCAAAAATACCTCTGGATCATCCTCTCCAGTCATTTTTGTCAATAAACGACTCACCCCAAAGGACGCGGTATTAGTGGGACGGCTTTCCTCACTGGTCTGCGGACGTTGCTGCATTACTGCTTCCATCTGTTGTTGTAGTCTCTGCTCTTGCTTCTGCAACAGGTCTATGAAGCGGGCCTCAGATTGCTGCTGGGCTCGTTGCTGAGCCTCCAGACTCTGTTGCAAAGTTGCGTTTGTCTGCTGCTGGGCTGCAAGGCTCTGTTGTTGAGCTGCAAGGCTCTTTTGCAAACCTGCATTTGTCTGCTGTTGATTGGCATTTGCTAGAGCCAGCTGCTTCAGTATCTCCTCCATGCTGGCTTAAAAAAAAAACTGCCACTGGTTCTCCACCAACTGTGAGGGGGTTAGCTCGGCAGCGGGTGTGTGTGACCCCCCCGGGATGGGCTCCCCACACAAAACAGGCCCAGCAAACGGAGGTTGTGGTTTTCAAAATCAAAAAGGTGCGGTTTATTTTCTATTTACAGTGACAAAACACAGCAAAGCAAAAGAAACATAACCAAAATAAATCCTGGTCAAGTTGACCTCTGACTAAACATACAGGTTTCCTAACTAACAACTGGGATCAGCCTAGTGCTGTCCTAGTCCCTAAGTCCCTGGTTTAGTAAAAGTCCAAACAAATAGCCACACAGGCTTTGCCTCACCGCACAGGGGTTCACTCTCCCTAGACAGTCCACACAGGTCTGGTTCCAGGCATGAGCTAACACCTAATGAATCTGGGAGTTCTTATAGAGGCCTAAATGAGCTGACAAGCTTCAGCTGGCCTCATCAACTCCCTGTCTGTACGACGCCCCACACTCTCCCTAGAGGTATGAGTCATCCATGAGCCCACTAGCCTTATACAACTCTCCACCTAGTTGTATAAGTCGGCGTAAAGCCTGAATCTGGGCGAAATATATCTACCCCCCTGGATGCAACCAGGTGACTTTACCTTCCTGCTGTCACAATATACACCCCCCTGGTACGAAATTTAAAGGAATATTTCACTTTTATTGTTTCACTTTAAGCATTATTAAAATCACTGCTCCCGAAAAAATAGCTGTTTTTAAAACTTTTTTTTGCATTGATACATGTCCCCTGGGGCAGGACCCGGGTCCCCAAACACTTTTTATGACAATAACTTGCATATAAGCCTTTAAAATTAGCACTTTAGATTTCTCCCATAGACTTTTACAGGGTGTTCCGCGGCTTTTCGAATTTGCCGCGAACACCCCAAATTGTTCGCCGTTCGAATCGAACATGAGTTAGACTTTAACTCGAAGCTCATCCCTACTTACCATCTTGTTCGGGTCTAGTCCCTGAAAACCCTGCACTACCGATGATGACCACTTCTTATCACTTTCTGATGTCCTGGAATCACTCCTCAACCTTCAGACTGTTAACCTCACAAACCTCACAAATTTCCATAATGCCTTTTCCCTATAGCTCGGTGCTTATTCTTCTCCTGCATGAGTGAAGCCATAGCGGCAACCAATTCTACATGTGAGGCTCTGACCCAAAGAAGTCACAACGGGATGCTTATTATTCTTCACGGCGATGTACTGTTGCATGATGTCTCTGTAGGGGTACAGTTGCTTCTAACCAGCCAGGCAGGTAAAAGTGTAATGCAGGAAAGACTTCAGCGACCCCCACAGATCTGGAGACATTACATTGACACAGGAAAGCTTTTGCAATGTGCCCAAATGATGTCTGGTTTAATCAGCTTAACATCTCGGTATTTATGCCGGTCTTAGGGGACAAAGGTGGGGATGGGAGGAGTTTACATGATACAAATTCAGGTTAATAATTTCCTATTAGCTAGTACGTGTTACAAAGTTCAGGTAATATTTCGCTGATGAAACAAAAAACCTTACATAGATGTGAACTAAAACATGTGTGACATGAATGTATACTTTCTGTGTTTACACAGTTGTGTAGAACTATAATTAACGTATCTTGAACAAACATGAGCTAGGGCAAAGTCCATAGATATGGTATATGCCTAAATGATCATAAAAACCTTTACACAGAAATAAGTACATTTCAAACAAAACCTTTTCTTTAACTCATGACATGGCGTCCTGAACTCAAAATGGAGGTTGTCATGCCAAGTTACCTTTACAATCCTCTCTTTGAGACAAAATATGTCTCACAGTTATATAATCTTTCTTCTATCATAATAATAGTTATGGCTGCACTTCTCAACCATGTCAGTATTCCTACTCCAGAACTTAGGTTTGCAAAAGGATCCCATGTCTTAGCAATATTTCTAGCTTCATCCTGTAATTTGCTTACTTCCTTTCGGTGTTGTGCAATTATATCATAATAATCTTCTACCTTAATACTAGTGTTATGAAACCAGGTACAACACTCATAATCTTCTGTGTTCTCACATAACCCAGTTAAAGCAGCACTCATGCTTTCTATGGCTAACTCGTGTAGTTCCAATTGTTTTTTAATTGCTCTAGTTTCTATATTTAATTTAGTAATATCATCAGAATTCTTTTCCATTATTTCATCAATGATTCCAGTGTAATTATTCAACCTTTTCATTAAGTCTATTTGGATAGATATATATGTATATCTCAACATTATCAGACCCCTATGGCGGGGTCACTACCATATCTTCTCTACTTAGTATGATACCAGAGGGTCCACAGTACTACTTCACATCTATGTGGAGTAAAGCTCTTCTTAGGGTGTATGTGGATACATATCTTTACTCATTCATATCACCCATCTTGGCATCATACAAATCTGCTAATCTGACGATCTGATAACACTCTATCTCTTCCCTGGGGTCATCTTCCTCAGTACTAATTATTGTATTTCACATTTATGATATTTAAAAGGTACAGCCATGAGAGGATTACTAACGGTGGAGTGGTGTAATTTGACTACATATCCAACATTTTCATATCCTGATTTCTGTGCATAGGCATATTTAAACTTCAATAATAACATTTTATCTGTATTAATTTCTGAGTTTTCATTTCTCTTGTGTCTGTCATGTGTATTATTCATATTAATATTCTGGTGTGGAGTTTTAGAGGCTCCACAAATACTCTTTATGTGTCCCAAATCTTCAGGATGATAAATACAGTTAGTTATCAGCCAAGTTGGCAAAAACACGATCAGGGCAGCCCAGCATAAGAGGCACAAGGCTTTCCCAGAAGTCTGTGGTGAAATAAGCAACGTCATTTTTTTTTTTTTTTCTTGGCTTGCTTCTTAGGTGTTTGGTTCACACGACTGGCATGGATCCAGGCCTGTTGTCCCTCTACCAGAATAGTTGTTCGGGTAACCGCGATCACTGTAGTCGGGGGTCCAAATGGGTACTCTTCCTTCTTGGTATGCTTCAGTTGCTGGACCACTATGACATCTCCCACTTGGAAGGAATGAGTTGGTTCCTGCGAAAAAATAAGAGAGGTGCGAGCAACATTCCTTTCAACTTGATCTAAGGTTTCAATAATTTTTTTTTTTTTTACATATTCTTTCTGAATAAGATCTAGGTCCTCTCTTTCCAACATAAGTGGCTGTCTGGCCCATGGGGTGGGGAATGGCCTACCCATTAAAACTTCAAAAGGGGAGTATCCTGTCTTTTTAGAGGGTGTCATTCTTACCTCGGCTAGTACAGCTGGTAGGACCTTCTTCCAATTTGCATACATACCTCCAGTGGCTTTCCTGATCTTATCTTTAATGGTTCTGTTCATCCTTTCCACTATACCTGAACTCTGGGTGTGGTAAGGAATATGAAACTTCCATTCTATTTTCAGTGTTTGGCCACAAATGCAGGACCATTATCTGAGTTGATCTGAAGTGGCCAACCCCATCTGGGAATGATTTCCTGTGTGAGAATTCTTACTACTGTTTGTGCATCTTCCTTTGTTATTACAAACACTTCTATCCATCTTGAGAACATGTCCACTATTACTAGCAAATATTCCTGTCTTTTACCTAGTTTGGGCATGTGTGTAAAATCAATTTGTAAATGAGTGAATGGTGTAGATGGATATCTCAGATGTTCATGTTTTGCCTTGTGAGGGTTCCTGGGATTATTCCGAATGCATGTGATGCATCTGGAAACATATGCCTTAACCAGAGAGGGAAGACCTGGAATGTAAACATCCTTATCCAAAAGTTTACATGTGACTTTCCATCCTATGTGACCTATCCCATGGTATTGTGAAATAAAAATGGGTGCGCTGGCTACAGGGATACATAGTCTCCTCTCTTGGCAGACAAGGCCAAATTCTGGGCTTGTCTGCACACCTATTGAGTTCCATTGTTGGATGTCTTTGTCCGTAGCATATGTTTGGAATTCATGCAATGTTTTATCTAGGAGTAAGATTTCAGGTGAGAGCAATGGCATTTGGATGTCTGCTGGCTGTGTGGATGCTGCCTCTCTTGCTGATTTGTCAGCGAAAGCATTTCTTTTGGCTATGTCATCCTGTTGCCCTGTATGTGTCCTACAGTGTAGTGTGGTTGCATGTCCTAGAGTGAATGATGTAGCCATTTCCACCACCATCGCACAGGATACCAAAGCTCTGAGACACGCCAGCATGCCCTGCACTGGCATAGGCACAACCCTTGGGGGAAAAACGATAGGGCGCAGTTTGCCTCCCATGTTTTTGCGCTAGGACTCCCGTCATGGTTTTACAGTTGTCCCTAGCAAATAGGTAAAACCCTTTTGCTATACTCAGAGGCCAAGACCAGGAGCTGTTATCATAGATGTTTTGAGGTATACGCAAGCATTGTACATTTCATCATTGCATTTTATACAATCTGGTATGTCAGTACCTGTGGTTTGTCTCAAAAGATTATCATAGTAGGAACAGTCAGGTAACTAATCATGCCAAGAAAGGACAGCATATCCTTCTTGGTCTGTGGGGGGGCTAGACCCACGGAGAGCCGCAGCTCATGACTGACTTTCCTTTCACCTTTTGTGAGTACAAAACCAAGGCATTCAACAGTTTCCTGACACTTATTGAAGTTTCTTTTTGGAAACTTTATGACCATTATCTGCCAACCAATGTAGCAGATCTTCTCGTTGCAGGCTACCTGGCTTGGGTTACATATCAATCAACATATTGTAGTAGGACAGAACGATGGCAGGGAGTCCAGGACCGCAATGTGGCCTGGAGCACAACTGAGTAGACTACAGGGTCAACATAACCCATGACACCTTGTCATCTGGCAAAAAAAAATTGTTTTTAAAAAACAGAAAGCAAGGATTGGCTGTGTCTCCTCATCCACAAGGACGCTAAAAAATACATTTGTTAAATCAATCACAGTAAAATACTCTGCATCGGGTGGTATGGTGGTAAGGAGTGATGGCACATCAGGCACTATAGGCGCACACAAGGTTATCCACAGCTCGAAGGTCTTGAACAAATCTATAACTGCCACCCTGCCCGACAATGGGCACTCACTGCTCTCTTTCCCATTACATTTAAACATCCTGCTGCTTCTTTCTGTATTAAAGTTTCCTGAAATTGGTCAATTGTCTGTGTGGTCCATTCAGATATCATCTGTTTGACCATCAAGGCGAACTGGGGTTTTAGATTATTCATATAAGTTTGAATAAACAAAGCTCCCACATCAGTAGCTGCAGCTAATCCAGCTTCTGTTGTCCAATTTTCATGAAACCTTTTCCAGAACTCAACTACAGATTCTTCTGACTTTTGTTTGCATGCTATGGCAGTAGGAAGGGAACTTTTATTTTTAAATACTTTCATCATTTCAGCCTTTAATTCCATCCACATAGTGTTACTACCTGTTATTGTGTTTAACCCATATGCTCCCGCATTTCCAGTGTTAATAGTGTTTATACTTGGAACATTTGCTCCAGGAACTGGTGTATCCTATAATGCCATCAATGATAAGGCGCATGTCTTCCTGTGTGTAATTTCTACCCTTACATGCCTTTTTTCAGTAAGTTAAAGTAACTCCTGCTGAGGCAGTGGGTTTGGGGCAATGTTTCACTATCCTGTCAATGTCCTCAACGTCTATTACTTTTTTCAATATTTAATTTCCAATGGTCATGAAAGGCGCTTGAAGGTTAGTGTTACTATATACAGTTCCACTTTGTTTTAGGGGGACTAAGTGTTTTACCCACTACAGTGTTTTCCTGTTCTTCCTCCTGATCTTGGCCAGGTGGTGAAACTACACCTCATATAGCTCCCTGATCTTCTTCTGGTTCAGCTACCTTGACTCTAGCTTCCTGTCCTTGCCTCTGTAGGCCGCTGTCTATCTTGTTGTGGAGCGGGAGGGATCTGCCGTTGTCTGATTTCATGATGTCGAGCCAGAAGATCAATATCTTCCTCTCTTAAATTTGGATAGACATGTACATGTGAGGGTGGAGGATGACTGACTACTGGCAGAGGTGGAGCTGTTGGGTCAGGGACAAATCTCTTTTTATCGGCTTCGTCTCTATGTTTCTGGTCATAATCTACCTTACTTAAACATTTTGTGGGATTTTTCTGCTTCTTTTTGTTCCTCTGAAACCAATATGGGGCATATTTTAACCAATTCTCTCCTCCCTTTTCCATATAATCCATATCCCATGTGAAATTCATCATTACTACTATCCCGGGGAAAGGGGTCTATACTGTGTATGGCTCTGGTCTATCCCACTAAATTTTAAACTCATGGGACTACAAATTCATAATCAGTACCACAAATTCTGGCTACAAAATCCTTACACGTTTCTCCTGGGTTGGGAAGAGGGGGAGGATATTCTTTACCTTGTTTCTGACCCATATTGACAGTGGGAGACGACTGTTTTACCACGCAGTCTTCTGATCCACACAACAAATTATTCTTAATACTTCTATTATCTTAACACTTCTATGCGACAGAAAGAAAAGCAAAGGTTTTGGGGTCACCGGAGTCTACCTCCTCATTACCACTTCATATTCCTTGCCAAAAGGAATGTATCTATCATATTCCTTGCCAAAAGGAATGTATCTATCATATTCCTTGCCAAAAGGAATGTATCTATCATATTCCTTGCCAAAAGGAATGTATCTATCATATTCCTTGCCAAAAGGAATGTATCTATCATATTCCTTGCCAAAAGGAATGTATCTATATGCAGTACTGCTGATCTTTGGATTTACCAAAAATCCAATATTAACCTCCTGGCATGGTTCTTATCCCTTAATAATTTATGGGTCTAAAAGCTTTAATCAGAGCTGAGGCAAGAAAATATTTAGTCAATAAAGACAAAAAGGATTCATACCACAGATGATTTCGCTTTTCCCGGACGAACCGCCAGTTGTAGGGGTACAGTTGCTTCTAACCAGCCAGGCAGGTAAAAGTGTAATGCAGGAAAGACTTCAGCGACCCCCACAGATCTGGAGACATTAAATTGACACAGGAAAGCTTTTGCAATGTGCCCAAATGATGTCTGGTTTAATCAGCTTAATATCTCGGTATTTATGCCGGTCTTAGGGGACAAAGGTGGGGATGGGAGGAGTTTACATGATACAAATTCAGGTTAATAATTTCCTATTAGCTAGTACGTGTTACAAAGTTCAGGTAATATTTCGCTGATGAAACAAAAAACCTTACATAGATGTGAACTAAAACATGTGTGACATGAATGTATACTTTCTGTGTTTACACAGTTGTGTAGAACTATAATTAACGTATCTTGAACAAACATGAGCTAGGGCAAAGTCCATAGATATGGTATATGCCTAAATGATCATAAAAACCTTTGCACAGAAATAAGTACATTTCAAACAAAACCTTTTCTTTAACTCATGACATGGCGTCCTGAACTCAAAATGGAGGTTGTCATGCCAAGTTACCTTTACAGTCTCCAGGCAGGGCTTCGTGCTGTCCTGATGCTCCTGCTCTCCCACCACACCAACAGGATGTACTTGGACAGCGCCCATCATTTTCCCTAAGACTTTGGTTACTTTGCTGCACTGACACAGGGTTTACCATACCGGTCCCACTTGGTCCTTTGCAATCCTGCCCCCCTGGTTCTCTACCCTGATATGGATTTTTATAACCTTTAATCCTCACCTTCCTCCCCGACTTCCCAACCTCCAGATCTCGCCCTCTTCCCCCCCCTTTCGAGCCATGCACTTGACTCACTTTGGTTTGTTTTAATGTGTTCTTAATGTGTTTACTCTCCTTTACAGGTGTTTCAGTTGTTGCCGCCTGCTTTGTAGCCCTCACTAGTTTGATATGGGGGGGGGGGGGGCGCTGTGACCGGAGCGGTGCTCATGCACCGACTCCTGACCCTGGAGAAGCGGAATTTCCCTTTCTCCCATCTAGGACGTTCCCTCTTTGTAGAGGGACACTGTTTGTGTATTTCAGAGAAGAGTGGATTTTCACCACTGCTTTTCTGTAGTTTTCACCATGTTTAATTATCTTTCTCTTATTAAACTTATTTTCTTCTCTCGCACTAACTTCTCTTCTCCCCTAGTGACCCGGTTGAGCTCGCACACCTCCAGACTCCCTAACAACCACGGAATGAAATATCCTGCAATACCGCCCTCCACATCCTATGCCGGCCTGGAGGTAAGGGACTGGTACTCATCGGCGTTGTCTCCTCCGCTGCTTCATGGCTGACCCTAACATACTGAACCCTTTCCTGCGCATTGCTACACACAATGTCCAGGGAATGAACTCGCCAGTTAAACGCAAGAAATCTTTCAATATTACCATAGCCAAAAAATTGGTATACTCTTTCTCCAGGAAACACACTTACCTCGCTCCTATAACCCCTCCTACATATATCCCAAATTCCCTAAATTCCATCTTGCCAGTGCAGACACAAAAACTAAGGGGGTAGCTATATTTTTCTCTCATAACTGCCAGTTCTCCTTCATCTCTGAATTCAAGGACCCTGAGGGGAGATTTATACTCGTAAAAGGTCTCAGCGATAACCAACTCTACTCATTGGTGTCATATTCAGAGCTGTATCTTAGCCTAGGCCGAAAAGGCCTAGGCCTAGGGTGGAACTTTGCGGGGGCGGCACTAAAGCTGCCTCCCACACTAAAAAGAAACCCCCCGATCCACCCTCCCGAGTCGCGGTTCCCGCAGTCGACTCCCGCGGCCGCCTTTCTGGCTCCCGGACAAATATAGCCCCCGGCGCGGCGGCCTGTAGCGTGGCACTTGCTAAAAGCAGTATGGGGCATACTTGGCCAGGGGGAGGGAGCGATTGGCTCCCCCATTAAATGACGGTGACTTGCCAGACCGTCTGTCATTCCAGTGACAGAGGCGGAGCCTAATGCTCCGCCTACCCTCCTCAGCGTGACATCCCTGTACATTTTCTCCCTGACACGGGGGGCGGGTCTCTCTGTGACTTTAGGAGGAAAAGAGAGAGGAGGATGACAGGAACCCCCACAAGTGGTGGTCAGCACAGCAGCTAAGTTGCATTTATTTTTGTACGTCATCATCCATATAAAGTGCAAGGATTAAATGCATATTTTCAGAGCATATTACAATAAAATGCTCCATGCATGCTCAAACTCATTAAACAGTCCACATTCAGTGAAAGTTCATGTACTGCTAACTTTGCAGTACATGAACTTTCACTGAATGTGGATAGGGTTGAGCGAACCCGAACTGTAAAGTTCGGGTTCATACCAGACTTTTGGATTTTTGGGTCCCGGACCTGAACCCGAAGAATTGACTGTATGTTCGGGTTCAGGTCCGGTGTTTGGCGATGTAATGGCGCATTTCTAAAAGCTACAGGGCAGCCAATAAACTTTCGTTTAACTGGTGTGCCCTTAGAAGCCATCACAGCCATGCCTACTAATGGCATGGCTGTGATTGGCCAGTGCAGCATGTGACCCAGCCTCTATATAAGCTAGAGGCACACAGCACATCACTCTGCTTTAGACAGTATAGGGAAAGGATCCTGGCTGCTGTTGCTGTGAGGGAGAGAATGAAATGATAGGAGATAGTCCTGATTCTGCAATCTACTGAGAGAAAAGATAGAGACAGTGTAGGGCAAGGTTCCTGTTGCTGCTTTCAGGGATAGAGATTTATCTAGGAGTCCAGATTCAGAGATCTAATAACTCAGCGATCTGCATAGATTTACCTGGTTGGGTTGCAGTGCACAGTCTTTTTACACTGCCATGAGCCCAGTGCCAGAGAAAATCTAACTTTTACCTGCAAGCTCAGTGCACCAGCACTGCATATGTTACGTTGAGATACAACCCTGTACATACTGTGGGTGTATTCTGCTCTTCCAAAAACACCCATTTAGGGCAAAAAAATAAAATAAATGTGCAGTGTTTTCTGCATATATGCAAGTGTGAGATAAACAATTTATATATTTTTCTTCTATTGTGCTATTCTAAAAAAATAATTTTAGGACAAAAACATTTTTTTTTAATAGCATTTTCTGCAATTCTGTAGCTGTGAGATACACCGTTTACATACTGTGGGTGTATTCTGCTCTTCCAAAAACACCCATTTAGGGCCACAAAAAATATTTTGCAGTGTTTTCTGCATATCTGGAGGTGTGTGAGATAAACAATTTATATATTTTTCTTCTATTGTGCTATTCTAAAAAAATAATTTTAGGACAAAAACATTTTTTTTTAATAGCATATTCTGCAGTTCTGTAGGTGTGAGAAACACCGTTTACATACTGTGGGTGTATTCTGCTCTTCCAAAAACACCCATTTAGGGCCACAAAAAATATTTTGCAGTGTTTTCTGCATATCTGGAGGTGTGTGAGATAAACAATTTATATATTTTTATTCTATTGTGCTATTCTAAAAAATAATTTTTTAGGACAAAAACATTTTTTTTTAATAGCATTTTCTGCAGTTCTGTAGGTGTGAGAAACACCGTTTACATACTGTGGGTGTATTCTGCTCTTCCAAAAACACCCATTTAGGGCCACAAAAAATATTTTGCAGTGTTTTCTGCATATCTGGAGGTGTGTGAGATAAACAATTTATATATTTTTCTTCTATTGTGCTATTCTAAAAAAATTATTTTAGGACAAAAACATTTTTTTTTTAATAGCATATTCTGCAGTTCTTTAGGTGTGAGATACACTGGTTACATACTGTGGGTGTATTCTGCTCTACCAAAAACACCCATTTAGGGCAAGATCCTAAATTTGGAAAATATGAGGAGAACGTCAATGGGACGTGGCCCCGGTCGTGGTGCTGCTGGTGGAGCTCCTGTTCCAGGGAGAGGATGTGGTCGATCTGTGCCAGCTACACGCACAAGTGAAACACCTTCCTCAGGTGCGAGTAGGCGACAGAGCCTGCAGCGGTATTTTGTCGTGCCTAATTAGGCTGTACGAATGTTGAGGCCAGGACAAGTACAGGCAATAGTAGATTGGGTTGCTGACAGTGCCTCCGGTTCCTTCACATTGTCTCCCACCCAGTCTTCTGATGAAAGATCAGAGTTGGCACCTGCAGCCGATGTCCATCAGTCTTTCACCTCACCCCCTTGCAAATCAGCCAAGCAGTCTGAGCCCCAAATCATGCAGCAGTCTCTTCTGCTTTTCGATGACTCTGTTAGCAGGGTTTCCCAGGGCCATCCACCTAGCCCTGCCCCAGAAGTGGAAGAGATTGAGTGCACCGATGCCCAACCACTTATGTTTCATGATGAGTACATGGGAGGACCATCGCAGCACGTCTCGGATGATGAGGAAACACAGGTGCCAACTGCTGCTGCTTTCGCAATTGTGCAGACCGACAAGGAGGACAGGGGTGAAGACTGGGTGGAAGATGATGTGGAGGATGATGAGGTCCTCGACCGCACATGGAATCAACGTAATGCAGGTGACCAGTGTAGTTCGGAGGAAGAGGCGGTGGTCGCACAGAGCCACCAGCACAGCAGAAGAGGGAGCAGGGTGCAAAAGCGGAGCGTCCGTCCCCTAGACAGTACGTCTGCTACTGCCCAACGCAGCAAGGGACCGAGCACACCAAAGCCAGGTCCAAGGAGTTCCCTAGCGTGGCAGTTCTTTATACAATGTGCTGATGACAAGACATGAGTGGTTTGCACGCTGTGCAATCAGAGCCTGAAGGGTGGCATAAACGTTCTCAACCTGAGCACAACTTGCATGACCAGGCATCTAAGTGCAAAGCACGAGCTGCAGTGGAGTAGACACCTCAAAAACAAAGAAAGGTCTCTGGCTCCTCCTGCTTCCTCTTCTGCTGCAGTCTCAGCCTCTTAATCCACCTCTGTAGTGACAGTAGCACCTGCCAACCCGCAAACAGAGGATCTGCCAGCAACACTACCACCTGGGTCACCAACCATCTCCACAATGTCCCATGGAAGCGTTCGGCTCTCTATCTCCCAAACACTAGAGCGGAAGAGGAAGTATCCCCCTAGCCATCAGCGCTCCCTGGCCCTGAATGCCAGCATTTCAAAATTCCTCGCCTTTGAAATGCTGTCATTCCGTCTGGTGGAGACGCAGAGTTTTAAAAGCCTGATGGCTTCGGCTGTCCCACAGTACGTCGTGCCCAGCCGCCACTACTTTTCCAGGCGAGCCATTCCTTCCCTGCACAACCAAGGGGGGGACAAAATCAGGTGTGCACTGCGCAACGCCATCTGTGGCAAGGTCCACCTAACTACGGATGCGTGGACCAGTAAGCACTGTCAGGGACGTTATATCTCCCTAACAGCACACTGGGTAAATGCAGTGGCGGCTGGGCCTGAGGAAGATAGCAGTTTGGCGCATGTCCTTCCACCACCGAGGATTGCAGGGTGCTTCAGTTTGCCTCCTGTTGCTAACTCCTCCTACTCTGCTTCCTCATCCTCTACCGCCTCCTCATCTGGTCAGCGAAACTCCTTCATCACCAACTTCAGCACAGCCAGGGGTAAATGACAGCAGGCAGTTTTAAAACTTTCCTGTTTCGGGGAAAAACCCCACACCTCGCAGGAGTTGTGGAGGGACATGGAACAACAGACCGATGAGTGGTTGGTGGCAGTGAGCCTCAAGCCCGGCCTGGTGGTGTGCGATAATGGCGAAATCTCGTAGCAGCTCTGGGCCTAGCCGGTTTGACGCACATCCCTTGCCTGGCGCATGTGCTGAACTTGGTGGTCCAGAGGTTCCTGAAAAATTACCCCAATATGCCAGATCTGCTGCAGAAAGTGCGGGCCATCTGTGCGCACTTTCAGTGTTCTCACCCTGCTGCTGCTTGCCTGTCAGCGCTGCAGCGTAACTTCGGCCTTCCCGCTCACCGACTCATATGTGACGTGCCCACAAGGTGGAACTCCACCTTGCACATGCTGGCCAGACTGTGCGAGCAGCAGCAGGCGATAGTGGAGTTTCAGCTGCAGCAATCATGCGTGAGTCGCTCTGCGGAACAGCACCACTTCACCACCAATAACTGGGCCTCCATGCGAGACCTGTGTGACTTGTTGCGCTGTTTTGAGTACTCCACCAACATGGCCAGTGCCGATGACGCCGTTCTCAGCGTTACTATCCCAGTTCTATGCCTCCTTGAAAAAACGCTTTGGACGATGATGGAAGAGGATGTGGCACAGGAGGAGGAGGAGGAGGAGGAGGAGGAACCGGGATAATTTCAAAAGCTTTCAGGGCAATCTTTCACAAGTGGCTAAGAGGGTGGGTTCCTGCACCAACAAACGCCAGGTACACAATTGTCCGGCAGCAAGGGCACAGTTCTGGAGGACGAGGAGGTGGAGGATGAGGAGGAGATGGAGGAGGAGGAACCATGTTCACAGCAGGGTGGCACCCAGACCAGCTCATGGCCATCACTGGTGCGTGGCTGGGGGGATACAGAGGACACAGACGATACACCTCCCACAGAGGAAAGCTTTTCATTGCCTCTGGGCAGCCTGGCACACATGAGCGATTACATTCTAACTGGTGCTGATTACTGGGTGGCCACCCTGCTGGATCCCCGTTACAAGGACAATGTACCATCCTTAATTCCCTCACTGGAGCGGGATCGTAAGATGCGCGAGTACAAGCGCACGCTGGTAAACGCGCTGCTGGTGGCATTCCCCCCTGACAGCGGGGGTACGGTGGAAGCACAAGACGAAGGCAGAGGAGGAGGAAGAGGTCGCCAATGCAGCCGGGGCACCGCCAGCACCTCAGAAGGCAGGGTTAGCATGGCTGAAATGTGGAAAAGCTTTGTCAGCATGCCACAACAACCAGCACCACCAGCTGAGATGGAACGTCTTAGCAGGAGGCAGCATTTCCCCAACATGGTGGAGCAGTATGTGTGCACATGCCTACACGTACTGAATGACGGGTCAGCCCCCTTCAACTTCTGGGTCTCAAAATTGGGCACATGGCCTGAGCTTGCCCTTTACGCCTTGGAGGTGCTGGCCTGCCCTGCAGCCAGTGTATTATCTGAACGTGTATTTAGCACGGCAGGGGGCGTTATCACAGACAAGCGCAGCCGCCTGTCCAGAGCCAATGTGGACAAGCTCACGTTCATCAAAATGAACCAGGCATGGATCCCACAGGACTTGTCCGTACCTTGTGCAGAATAGACATGTATACTGGTGTTCTGACAAAAACTGTCCGGCCATCGGATAGTGTCTGGCCCGTACTGTGCAGGCACAGCGCTTGCGCAGTATGGAGGACAAGGAGATTCACAAAATCTCCGAAGATGAACGGCGCCTGTGCAGTGAGTGCAGGTTCAAGCCCCACCATCCAAGTGGACATACGGTAGAACATAGTAACAGGGCCCCTCACGGGCTCCCTTAGCTCGCCATGCTTCGGGCTCGGCTTGAACCTCGGATGGTGTGACTTGAACCTAGACTCACAGCGCAGGCGCCGTTCATCTTCTGAGATTTTCTAAATCCCCTTGTCCTTCGTACTGAGCAAGCGCAGTACAGGGAGGACACTATCCGACGGGGGACAGAATTCGACACATCACCGGCCTTACCCAGCCATTGTTGTATTTTTGAACCAGTGTTGGCTACCTCGTCCTCCTCCACCGCTGCTTCCACCTACACAGCCACATCCACCGCCACCTCAACCTCCTACTCCATATGGACCTCGTCCTCCTAGGTCAAGATTATAATTTTTATTTTTTTTAATTTCAAAGTATTTTATTTTCCCACTAGCTTATCCATTAAATTGAAAAATATTTTTTCCAGAAAGGGCGTATTCTGGGGCATTCCCACCATATGTGTGGCATTGTGCCGTTGAGTTTCTGAGGTTCTTAATGACTTCCTGTACCTCTTCTGCTGAAAAGGAGGCCTCCAGCATATTTTTTTTAATTTTTTTATGTTATTTTAAGTTATTTCCCTATCCACATTTGTTTGCAGAGCACTTGCCATGCTCTTAACAATATTTGGCTTCCATTTGCAGCCCTCTAGCCCTTTCCATTACTTTTTTAGAGCCATTTTAGTCCTCAGAAGTTCGGGTCCCCATTGACTTCAATGGGGTTCGGGTTCGTGGTCAAGTTTGGGTCAAGTTCGGTCCCGAACTGAAACTTTTTTCCGAAGTTCAGCCGAACCCATCGAACCCGAACATCCAGGTGTCCGCTCAACTCTAAATGTGGACTGTTTAAAAAGTTTGCATAAATTCCATCATGCATGGAGCACTTTGCAGTCTGGAACTTTCACTGAATGTGGACTGTCTAATAAGTTTGCATAGATTCCAGCATATGCAAAGTGCTCCATGCTGAAATCAATGCAAACCCATTAAACAATCCACATTCAGTGAAAATTCATGCACTGCAAAGTGCTCCATGCTATAATTAAAACACAATTAATATACACTAGTAAGCTGTGATATTTTGAAACTGACGAGGCTGCGCTGATTGCCACTGATGCAGCAGTACTCCTAAGCTGCACTGATAGGCGGTACTGGTAGGCTGCACTGATAGGCACTGGTAGGCTGCACTGATGGGCACTGGTAGGCTGCACTGATAGGCGTCACTGATAGGCTGCACTGATGGACACTGATAGGTGGCACTGGTAGGCTGCACTGATGGGCACTGGTAGGCAGCACTGATGGGCACTGGTAGGCGGCACTGATGGGCAGAAATGGTAGGCTGCACTGATGAGCACTGGTGGGCTGCACTGATGAGCACTGGTAGGCTGCACTGATGAGCACTGGTAGGCTGCACTGGTAGGCGGCACTGATGGACACTGATAAAGGCAGCACTATCAGGACTGTACTGATGGGAACTGATAAGGCTGCACTGTTGGGCACAGATGAGGCGGCACTCTTACGCTGCACTGATAGGCTGCACTGGTGGCCCCTGATGAGGATGCACTGATGGTCACCGATAGGCTGCACTTGTGGCCCATGACGAGGCCACACTGATGGCCACTGATAGGCTGCACTGTTGGCCCCTGATGAGCACTGATAAGGCTGCACTGTTGGGCACAGATGAGGCGGCGATCTTAAGCTGCATTGATAGGGCTGCACTGATGGCCACTGATGAGGCTGCACTGATGGCCACTGGTGAAGCTGAACTGTTGGGCACAGATGAGGTGGGATTCTTAAGCTGCACTGATAGGACTGCACCGATAAGGCAGCACTGATATGCTGCACTGATGGGCACTGATGAGGCTGTACTGATGGGCACTGATGAGGGTGCACTGATAGGCGGCACTGATGAGACTTCACTGATGGGTACTGATATGCTTTATGTTGATATTGTTAAAGTTGTTGTTAATATTTATTTTTGGAACTTAATTCTGCATAAAACATTTAGCAGTGTCATTTCATGAGATATGTTTATGTGTGAGGTGTGTTTAGGGGCGGGACGGGGCAGGGTAGGGGTTGGGTGGGCCAAGTGGTGGCGAGTAACTCTTAATGCCTGGCTAGTGGCTCAGGACTTGAAATTTTGAGCCCTGAATTGTACATTCTCATCAGTCCCTGCCCTCAAGGAGCTAGAGTCCCTAACTCACATTCATACATACACATGGTAGGAGCAACAATTTAGACAGGAGCCAACTACAACTGGATTGATTGATGTAAGTATGGAGTGAATGGTGCGTGGTTGTGTATGCTAATGTACAGAGAGGAAGAGGCGGAGCTCTAAGAGGAAAAAGTGGAGCCTAACGAGGAAGGGGTGTGGTTTACAAATGATAGGATGTGTCTTAAACAGGAAGGGGTGTGACTTTTCCAGGAAGGGGTGGGTCGTATTTAAATTAGGGGGTGCATGAGTTTAGTCAGGCCTAGGGCAGCACAAAACCGAAATACACCACTGATCATATTATGCACCGAACAGGGACCAATCCCAATTCTTTGCTTCTCTATTTCGCACTTTGAATTCACTGACTGACGGTACTGTCATATACGGAGGGGACTCCAACATAGCCTTTGACACAGGATTAGACAAATCCCGTCCCTTGGGTAAGGGACTTATATGTCCCACCAGGCAGAGCCTTAAGGTAGCTAAACAGATCTACAGACAAGGATTAGTGGATATCTGGAGGGAAGTTAACCCAACCGTAGGAGACTACACTCACTATTCAAACCCTCACAATTCTTTTGCCAGAATTGACCATTTCTTTATTGCCACCTCTGATATACCCGTAGTGTCTAAATCCTATATAAAAGACTCTGCCTGGTTGGATCACTCTCTTCTCTTCTTGATAATGGGGCAATCCTCGAGACAGTAAAAGAGTGCCTGCTGGACATTCCAGGGCTCAGGTAAGTAAAACTTTTTTTCACCTTAATGTATAGGATGCATTATGGTGAAAAAACAGGAGGGTTTACAACCCCTTTAAGGTATTAGAGATGGAAGCTTTTGAAACAACAGGTTTCTTCAGCAATTATGCAATTCAAAAATGTTTTCTGAAAACCACATTAATGCGTAGAGCAACAAAAAGACACACATGAGTAGTAATGGCTACAATTGCAGGATTTATAGACTCTGATCAGGTAGTATTATAACTCAAGTATTGTAGCAGATATTAACACAAGTTTAGAGATAAGGAGATAATGTTTTAAAATTTTACATATAAATTTACACCAAGAAGAAAATATTGCCAAATAATATGCCAAAATAAGAGCCATGTTATAAGGCTCATAACCATGTAATGTCACCATAACAACAATGCCACCACAGAGGTGCCCCATAACAGCAGCACTGTTACTATTTAATTTAAAGCTAAACTCAGAGCAAAACAATTTCTTAATAAACATTAGCATCTTTGCTTTCTCTGCATTCATCTCTTTTCATCTTCCTTTTTTGCCTGTGAGCCTCACAAAGTAGTATAATAGGTGTCTTGTACCTGTCATAAGGTTGCCTGTTTCCTTCTCTCCTGCTGCCCAGGACTCTGTCCACTGTGTGAACATATGTGCGGGCAGATATAAGGGCAGACAGGGGAGCATTGCTGCAACATCAAGCAAGGAATAATAAATTAAGCAATGGCAGCTGATTACTGCTTACTAAATTTATTGCTTAAGGCTGTTAGCATCCAGAGTTGCTAGGCAACAGGACGCTGTACACTGAAGCGGGGCAGAGAGGGGGTGGAGAGATCTATTATGGAGTAAGTGTTAGGGCATTTCTACATATACAGGAAGGTATGTACTGTACACTGCAATGCCATAACCGCCAGGCTGTGGCTGTGAGGATCCTATGAGGATCCTATAGTGAACCATCTGATGATATTGCAGGAATTTAAAGTTACAGAATTTTTACAAAAAAACAAAGTAATAAAAAAATCAAAGGGAGACTTGGGAAACTTATTATCATTGCCCAGAGTTCAGCTTTAGAATATTTGAAAAGTGACTTGGCTAAAGATTTTGGTTTGGCTGCACGTTCACATTTATGCCAGTGATATAAATATGTATCACCATGAAGAGCGAAGGGGAAAGAGAGGAGCAACGCTATGGAAAGGGGAAAAAGAGGAAAGGGGTGATGCTATAGCAAGAGGAGGTAAAGAAAAGAAAAGGGGCAGGGGAAAGGGAGGCAAAGAAAAGGAGGAATGCCATGGAGAGAAGAGAAGAAGAAGAGCAACATTATTATTATTTTTTTTTGGGGGGGGGAGCGAGGGGTAAAGTTACATTTGAAAGGTGAAGGGGGTGAAAATAGCATCATTATAGAGAGGGGAGGTGGAGGAAAAAAGCAAAACGCTATGGGGAGGAGATGGGAAGGAACAACATTATGGAGAAAGGAAGTGGGGAGATGAGTGCCAATATGGAGAGAGGAAGAGGAGGGTGGGAAAAATTAACATTATGGTGAGGGGTAGGAGAGGAGCAACCCTATGAAGAACCCCAATACTATAGAGAGAAGAGGAGGAGATGGAGGAGAGGGAGGAGAGGTGCTATATTATGAAGAGGAAAGGGGAGGAGGAGCAACAATATAAATAGGGAAGGCAAGACATTATGGAGAGGGAAGGTTGAGAAGAACGCCAACACCATTATGTGAAGCAACAGTGTGGAGAGGTGTGGTAGAGAAGAGAACCAACATTATAGAGAGATGAAGCAGAGGAATGGCACTATAGTGTGGAGTGGCACTATGTAGAGGAGAGGGTAGAGGAAAAACACTATACAGAGGGAGAAGAAGAGAAGCAACACAATGGAGAGGAATGATGTTAAGGGGAAAAAAGGTGGAGGAGAAGATCAACACCATGGACAGGGGCTTTGGCAAAAAAAAGTTACACTATGAAGAGAGGATAGGGAGGAGAGTCAGGAGCAACACAATGGATAGGGAAAGGAGTGACATTATGAAGGGGGGGGGGGGTAGAGAAGCAGCACTATGGAGAAGAGTGACATAATGGAGAGGAGGAATGGGAAGGGAGAAGCTATGTGGGTTCAGGCTGGGGCAAGGGGGGCTTAGAAGAGGTCTGTGCATAGAGGAAGACAGCGGACTTGCATTGATAGGAGAAGAATGACCAAAAGGAGATGGGAAGCACAGGGGCGTAACTAGAAATCACAGGGCCCCATAGCAAAATGTTGTATGGACCCCCCCCCCCACAAAAAATGGCGGACTTAAATTAAATAGTGGGCGTGGTTTAAAGGGCGTGTGGTTCGAGTCTGAGATGAAAGAAAGAAAGAACCCAGATCCTACACCACAATAGCAATATATGTATTCCAGAAAAATTAATCAACAGATAAAGATACTCCAAACACCTGGTGTTAGCGCTTCAATAATCCTCACCTGTGCCCAATGCAGCGTGGTCTGCCTGTGCCCAATTCTACCTCACCTGTGCCAACTTGTGCCCAATGCACCGTGGCCTGTGCCCAATGCAGCGTGTCCAGTGCCCAATGCAGCCTCACCTGTGCCCAATGCAGTGTGGCCTGTGCCCAACGCAGCCTCACCTGTGCCCAATGCAGCGTAGCCTGCCCATGCCCAATACAGCCTCACCTGTGCCCAATGCAGCCTCACCTGTGCCCAATGCAGCATGACCCATGCCCAATGCAGCGTGACCCATGCCCAATGCAGCCTCACCCGTGCCCAATGCAGCCTCACCTGTGCCCAATACAGCGTGAAACATGCCCAATGCAACGTGACCCGTGCCCAATGCAGCATGACCCGTGCCCAATGCAGCATGACCCGTGCCCAATACAGCCTCACCTGTGCCCAATGCAGCATGACCCGTGCCCAATACAGCCTCACCTGTGCCCAATACAGCAAGACCCATGCCCAATACAGCCTCACCTGTGCCCAATGCAGCCTCACCTGTGCCCAATGCAGCCTCACCTGTGCCCAATACAGCGTGACCCGTGCCCAATACAGCCTCACCTGTGCCCAATGCAGCATGACCCATGCACAATGTAGCCTCACCTGTGCAGTGGAAGAGGCGAGGCACATCATTTCATATTTTACTGAATCAGTCCCAAGTTCACTTAACTTCACACTTTGGTAAATAAGGCCCAAAATGTTGAGGGTTGGAATTAAACCCAACAGCATTCCATAATAAGAATGACACCATATTATTCTTAATGTACAAACATTTGCATTGATTAAAGAATATAAAAAGAATATGAACATTTTATTTGTTTTTAAATGTATTTTATGTCTACATCCATTACATAAAAAATATTATTGTATTCTTAAAATAAATATCTGCTGCAGCAAGCATTTATGAAAATTAGCTAAACATAGTCAAGAACATAGGTCACTAAATTCATGAACTTCTGCAAAGTCTTTGTTTCCTCTTGAAAAACTTACATAGAATAGTGTGTCAGCGCATTAAAATTTTACGATGGTTGCTATTCTCACATCTATAATGTAAGAACTGACTCTACAGTGTGTTTTTTAGTCTGAAAACAGGAAAGAAACTCAGGATGAGATCAGTAATGATGTCTCTCTCCAAGCATGCTGTGCCTATTACAAACAAGAGTGTAATCATTGTGTTTGTGCTATTTATACAAAATTCCATCAAGATCATTTAAAAATGACAAAGGGAAGAACTGTGCACATCTTTCAATGCATTTTGAATGTATGTGATGCACACACTGTATTCATTTATACCCTGTGTATATAGAATACAAAGTTATAAAACTATGAAAACAATCTGAAGAACTGTAATCTAGGTACTAGTACATGTACTGCATTTGTTAGCTTGTGTATGAACCTGAACTATTGTTTTCATACAAACTTTCTATATCTTCTCATGTGCATCAGTGTCAGTATCATCATTAGTATCAGATCTTATCTAGATGGTATTAATTAATTTAATAACACATGATTAGTTAGGGAACATGATTAATGACATACAAACCCCCCCCCCCCCGTATACCCTGGCTAGTGGATCTCCCGCCTCAACCCCGGGGGGACTCTATACGTGGGACTACCTCCCAAACATTTCCCCAATCAAGGCCTCAGCACACGGGCTGTCTGGCAAGGTATATTGATATTTTTATTCTCATTCTTTTCTTCCTCCCCTTCTCCCCTTCTTTGTTATCTTTTTCTTACTTTATTGGGTTTGTCTATGGGGAATAGTGGATCCCCAGAAACGACCACAACAAATCTTTATATTTATTTAATTCTAGACTACTTTCATGCATCCAAACTCCTGACGAGTGGTAGGCGACTATAAAACGCGTAGAGTATAAATCCTCGGATGCCTTACACCAGTCCATATCATCATTTATCAATTTTTACACATGTTGATCATGTTGTTATTATTCATTTATTAATTATTCCAGGATGTATTTATTACCATGTTTGTATGTCATTAATTATGTTCCCTAACTAATCATGTGTTATTAAATTAATGATGATTATGAATTGCTCCTTTGTGATTACATTTCTGTATCATAAATGTATTGTGGTTACTGGTTTATTAATACCGTATCATACCAATTTATAGGGAACCATGACATCCAAGTTATTTCATTTATACACCCTTATACTTCATTTAAAGTCCCCACTACTTCTCTGTTTTTACATAATATTTAGGGATGGAGGTATTCTGGTATGTTCTTAGGCTGGGATGGGTCTCATTCTCCCTTTATCCTTGATACTTGCTGGCGATGTTTGCGGGAGCCTGGCACCATGACCCACATTTGGGGCTGCTGTCCGAAAATTCTCCCATTTTTAGATAAAATATTACACTTGTTTGGTAAATTGGTGGGAGATAAAATCCTGAATGAACCTCAGATTACAGTGCTATCCATGTTACCATGTTGTTATAGACAAATAAAAAAGAAACTTAGTTAGACACTTTATCACAGTGGCTCATTCTGTATGAGCCAGGTGTTGGCACCAGACAGAGGCTCGGTGGCTGAATGTGCTTGTGAGTTGGACAAGATCAAGCTCGTGGAACATATGATCACATGGGATGAGGATAAATAACACAAACTTATGTGGATAGCATGATCTTATTTCAGATATACTTCTGACTTTGACTCCTTTATCTCCACTAACGTTTGAGGTCTCCATTGTGTCCGGAATCTTCCCATGATATCCCCCCTCCCCTGTACCTCCTCTCCCCTCCCTTTCTTTCTCATCTGCTTCTCTTCTTCTTTTCCTTCTTATTACAATAAATACCATTTCTTCTGTACATGTTAATCAAAAACTGGCATAATTGTGTTGCCTGCTAAAGCAGGCATCGTGTCCTTAGCTAAAACAGATATTACCGTTTTGTATCCCTCTTGGGGCATACCCCCGTTTTTTTTTGTTTTTTTTTTCTTACATTGGGTGTTTTTTTTTTCCAATGTAGTCCAGTGGCTTCTGATAGCCTGTAGGCTTGAACACTATTCTTTGTATTTGTTTTGTGTAACCAGTGTTTAAAACTGAAGCCTCGTACACACGACCGAGTTTCTCGTCGTAAAAAACACGTCGTTTTTTTCTACGAGATTCTTGTTAAGCTTGTCGATTTTCTCGTCAAGCTTTCCATGCGTACACACTGACATTTCCCAATTTCCTCGTTGTTCTCCGCGGTCACGTCCATCACGTACGACGGCACTATAAAGGGGAAGATCTTTTTTCTTGGCGCCACCCCTTGGGCTGCTTTTGCTGATCTCGTGTTACCGCGTGTGAAGTAAAAGTTTGGGAAGAGACGATTCGCGCTTTTCAGTCTTCGTACTTTTCAGATCGTTTTCTGCGGTTCAGTTTGTGCTTGTGGGTTTGTATCTTGACTTTCAGGGCGTCTACGCAGGTCGTATCTGTTTTACAGTGCGTTCTTGCCTGTTCGTTTCTGATTTTCAGTTCGTTATTCATAGGCCTTGCTGTTCTAAAGTGCGTTCTGTTCTGTACGTTCTGATAAGACGACCGTTTCCTAGCCATGTCGCCTGGATGTTCTCGTCGTCGAGTTCGTGCTGTGCGTGCGCTTGGTGTTGGTCTGCTTGTTTTGGACTAAGACCAGTCCATGAATGGTGTGAGGAGGAGTTCATGGACCAAGAATTGGTTGCTCCAGCGGGACCAATTCTGCCACATGCCTCTGCTGCGGGAGATCGTCGAGAATAATCCTGAGGACTACAGGAATTTTCTGCGGATGTCTGACCCCGTTTTTCAGGAACTATTGGCTTTGGTGTCCCCCTATACTACCAGGAAGGACACCGTTATGCGGGAAGCCATCAGTGCTGAGCAGAGGCTCATCGCCACCTTACGGTACCTGGCGACAGGGAGAAGTCTTCAGGACTTGAAGTTCACGACAGGCATCTCCCCCCAGGCTCTGGGCCTCATAATCCCAGACACCTGTTCTGCCATCATCCAAGTCCTGCAGGAGGACTATATTAGGGTAAGTTTTCTCCATTAACAACACATTTTATGTATTACATGTATGCTAATGTATTGTATTTCTTTCATCCTTCCCTAATTACCATGATTGTAATATGCTAAGAATGTCCCCTTTGTCCCCATGTATGTTGGAAGTTTTTAAATGCCCCTTTTTTCTCCTCCATGCATATTTTCCTTCACTAACCTTTCCAGCAGGGGCGCCTGTTGCTCCAAATGTTTGGGGGTTCAAACCCCAATTTAGGAAATAAACGTCCTCCTTTTTTGCTCTGGTGCCTATTAAACGCCCCCATTTGTCCCCTCCAATGCAGCCATTTTGTTCCCTCCAATGCAGCCAGTTCCCCCCAGCCCTGCACTTACCTTCTTGTGGTCAGCGCCATCCTTCTTCTGTCCTTGATGTCTTCTCCTTCCCTTGATGTTGCATCAGCCAATCATGTTACCATTAAACAGACTTGGTGAACATGATTGGCAGAGCAGCCTGTCAGTGTTTACCCAAGGAATGCCCCCCCCCCCTGCGTCCCCTATTTAACTTTTCTGAAGCCAATTACATCCCTCAGGCTGTAATGTGCAAGACAATTTTCCTTACTGTTTCTGATATGCAATTTTAAGCCCATAAATGCTGCAGTTCTTCATATGTCGGTCGCTTAACAGGGGGCCATCCACCTGAATAGTGGGCGGCATAGACAATACATAGGTTAATGCAAGGCATAAACCTATGTATTGTTCTGAGTGACGGGCACAGGAGAGAGGGGGCAGTGCTCCAGCGCCCACTCTGGACGCACCGCCACTGCAATGCTATCCTGTGGCCAAACACATGCCCCCCCCCCATTAGAATTTATTAATGGACCATCATAGGGGGTGATGAATATGATACATGAGCCTTCCATTATACTTATTTAAAACACCTTAATAAACGTAGACTTTGCTTGATGTTGGCCTCTAATGTATTTTCGTAGAATATACTTGTAATGTTTGATTTGTGTATTCTAATATCTTTTCATCTTGTTTGACTCCACAGCTTCCTTCCACGCCACAGGAATGGCAGACTGTGGCATCGGAGTTTGCCACGCGGTGGGACTTCCCCAACTGCGGTGGTGCTATAGACGGGAAGCACGTCCGCATCGTGCCGCCACCCCGTTCTGGGTCCTACTACTACAACTACAAGGACCGTTTCCTAGCCATGTCGCCTGGATGTTCTCGTCGTCGAGTTCGTGCTGTGCGTGCGCTTGGTGTTGGTCTGCTTGTTTTGGACCAAGACCAGTCCATGAATGGTGTGAGGAGGAGTTCATGGACCAAGAATTGGTTGCTCCAGCGGGACCAATTCTGCCACATGCCTCTGCTGCGGGAGATCGTCGAGAATAATCCTGAGGACTACAGGAATTTTCTGCGGATGTCTGACCCCGTTTTTCAGGAACTATTGGCTTTGGTGTCCCCCTATACTACCAGGAAGGACACCGTTATGCGGGAAGCCATCAGTGCTGAGCAGAGGCTCATCGCCACCTTACGGTACCTGGCGACAGGGAGAAGTCTTCAGGACTTGAAGTTCACGACAGGCATCTCCCCCCAGGCTCTGGGCCTCATAATCCCAGACACCTGTTCTGCCATCATCCAAGTCCTGCAGGAGGACTATATTAGGGTAAGTTTTCTCCATTAACAACACATTTTATGTATTACATGTATGCTAATGTATTGTATTTCTTTCATCCTTCCCTAATTACCATGATTGTAATATGCTAAGAATGTCCCCTTTGTCCCCATGTATGTTGGAAGTTTTTAAATGCCCCTTTTTTCTCCTCCATGCATATTTTCCTTCACTAACCTTTCCAGCAGGGGCGCCTGTTGCTCCAAATGTTTGGGGGTTCAAACCCCAATTTAGGAAATAAACGTCCTCCTTTTTTGCTCTGGTGCCTATTAAACGCCCCCATTTGTCCCCTCCAATGCAGCCATTTTGTTCCCTCCAATGCAGCCAGTTCCCCCCAGCCCTGCACTTACCTTCTTGTGGTCAGCGCCATCCTTCTTCTGTCCTTGATGTCTTCTCCTTCCCTTGATGTTGCATCAGCCAATCATGTTACCATTAAACAGACTTGGTGAACATGATTGGCAGAGCAGCCTGTCAGTGTTTACCCAAGGAATGCCCCCCCCCCTGCGTCCCCTATTTAACTTTTCTGAAGCCAATTACATCCCTCAGGCTGTAATGTGCAAGACAATTTTCCTTACTGTTTCTGATATGCAATTTTAAGCCCATAAATGCTGCAGTTCTTCATATGTCGGTCGCTTAACAGGGGGCCATCCACCTGAATAGTGGGCGGCATAGACAATACATAGGTTAATGCAAGGCATAAACCTATGTATTGTTCTGAGTGACGGGCACAGGAGAGAGGGGGCAGTGCTCCAGCGCCCACTCTGGACGCACCGCCACTGCAATGCTATCCTGTGGCCAAACACATGCCCCCCCCCCATTAGAATTTATTAATGGACCATCATAGGGGGTGATGAATATGATACATGAGCCTTCCATTATACTTATTTAAAACACCTTAATAAACGTAGACTTTGCTTGATGTTGGCCTCTAATGTATTTTCGTAGAATATACTTGTAATGTTTGATTTGTGTATTCTAATATCTTTTCATCTTGTTTGACTCCACAGCTTCCTTCCACGCCACAGGAATGGCAGACTGTGGCATCGGAGTTTGCCACGCGGTGGGACTTCCCCAACTGCGGTGGTGCTATAGACGGGAAGCACGTCCGCATCGTGCCGCCACCCCGTTCTGGGTCCTACTACTACAACTACAAGGGGTTTCATAGCATTGTGCTGATGGCGGTGGTGTCAGCACGGTATGAATTCCTCTATGTTGATGTAGGGAAGAATGGCCGGATGTCCGATGGGGGATCCTTCATCCAGATGGAGTTTGCCCTCCGTCTCCAGAGTGACGACCTTGCATTGCCACCGGATGCAGGGAATATTGAAGGACTCCCCTTTGTTTTTTTGGCTGATGAAGCCTTCGGGCTCGGACCACATCTTATGAGGCCATTTCCTCAGAGGACCCTGACCCCAGAGAAGAGGGTGTTCAATTACCGGCTGGCCAGGGGCCGAAGAGTCTTTGAAAATGCCTTCGGCATAATGGCCAGCCGGTTCCGCCTTTTTATGACTTCCATCCACTTGGCGGACTACAAAATAAACTATGTAGTGTTATGCTGCTGTGTGCTACACAATTTTCTTTGCCGCAAATCAAATTCATATATGGCCTCAGTTTTGCCAGAGGCTGGACTTTCCCCTGATAATCCCCTGCCGGGCCTGGAATCTGCCCGTGCTGGCTTGCCCCCCCAAAATGCCCGTGAGGTTCGGGACAAATACATGGACTATTTCACGGGTAGGGGGGCAATTCCTATGCCAGGCTATGTCTAAAGATTGCTGTCTAACGATCCAAATAAAAATCTTGTTTAAACTTCTAACTTTTGTTGGTTTCCTGTCTCCTAGTTTGTCTTAGTGCATTTGTAGTGCCAAGTGTATTTTCCTTTAGTAAATACCAACCATTTCACTATGTAACCTTAAAAAATGTACCAAATAAGGTTAGAGCATATTAGAAAAAGAAGCTACACGTTGTTTGTGTTCAAATCTTTTACTATGTGCAAATTCACACACCTTTTTTTTATTTTATTTTATTTTTTGTTTGCCTGGCCACAAACCGGCAATTGTTTTCTTAGGAAAATACAAAAACAACAGTTGCATTCCAAAAATTACAAAATTGGATACCTCGGAGCAATCTGAGACATTCACTTACACAAACTATATGTCTCTATGTGCCCGTCCTAATATGGGGTCCTGCCACCCCTTGCCCAGCCAAAAATTGAATATGCACACAATTGGGATTATTTTCCTATAGGGATTTTAGACTCCTGATCCCTATTGTCAACATGTGCTATCTGCCATCAGGGGTGATCAATGGACGTGTTTTGGGGGTGCAACCCCTTCCTCAGTTCACCTACTTTAGATACGAGGAAGGGGTTGCACCCCCAAAAGACGTACATGGATATCCCCTGATGGCAGATAGCACATGTTGACACACTGTGTGCAGATTCAATTTTTGGCTGGTTTGATTGTCAAAAAGTTTTTTAGAAGTTGCAAAACAAACATGAGAAAAAAGGGGGTTGGGATGCCTTATTGAATTCTCCCCAATACATCGAGAATGTCTTTAAATGTTTGATCCATCACATGTATTCTTTCTTTAATTTTGTCCAGTTCCGTGCTACATTCCATCACTTGCTGGATGAGGCGGAGGGCACTGTCAGCAGAGAAACCTGTACTATCCTTCACCCCAACATTCACATCCCCTAAAAACAAAATAAAAAGGTATTATAACTCTGCAGGCCTACCTCTCTTACCTGAAGCTGTGGTGACAGATACTGACCTGTTGTGGTGACCAGTTCCACAACGTCATCCACCTCTCCTTCCTGCACTTCTCCTTCCTCCACCTCAACTTCCTCTACATCCTTCGTTTGTGAGTCTTTGGGAGTTTGGGGTTGTTGTGAAGCTGTGGGGTTCTTGTGCTCCCTGGAGTGTCCTCCTCCCAGTCTTCTCTCCCCTATGAGAATCAAACAAAAGGTAGAGTTATCACACAGAAATTCTCTATGTTAAACCAAAAAACAGACTAAATTGCTTGGAAGTGGGGTACAAGTGTGTGTTTGGGCGGAAGTTAAAGATGAATGCATTATTTCTGACCAAGAATATGTTTAGTATTCACCTTTGTCTGTCATTTTTTAGACATGTAGGCAACACAAAAATTCTGTGAAGCACCTGTGTGGGACACCCAAAAAAGGCGGGTCTGTTGGCCCACACTATAGTGCTCCAAAGTACAGATGTGGAAGCAGCTGCTGAGTGTTCTCTCCTTTACACTGACAAAAGTTTGCATTTCATTCTCTTTACAAACACATCATCTAGCCTAAAACTTTGTGCCCCAAATTTCACAAAAAATGGCAGATGTCTAATTACTTTTGTGGCTGTAAAAGAATCCAAAACAGTGGATAGTGGCCGAACGAAGTGTCTGTAACGTTACGAACGATTACTGTGCCCAACCAAGTTCAAAATATAACATTTTGGAAGGGAGTCCATAAGAAAAACAAAAAAAACCAGCAACATGTCAGTTTAGAAAAGGATTAATAGCATAAAAGTGTACATTTTACTTACTTTTAGTGAGCATTCTCTTAATGCTCCTTAACTGCTCTGGCTCCCTCAGTTTGAGGTCTGACCACCTCTTTCTGAGCTGCTCATTTGAGCGTTTCACCCCGAAATTCGTCTTCAGACTCTTCACGACTTTAGTGAGGATTTTGGCCTTCCTTCTATTTGGTTTGCTATACGGCCCATGCTTTGCGTCATAATCAGACTTGAGCAAGATGTCCACCATCTCCGCCATCTCGGCAAAAGACATATTCGATGCCTTGAATCTCCTCCTTGATCGTGACGTTTCCTCGGTCTCCGGGCTTGTCTCCTCCTCGTTAGTTGCGGAATTATCAGACACCTGCTGTAACTCCGCCATATCTGTCTGCGCGCCGAAAGAGAAGGGGCGGGGAAAAGATGTTAGTTAGAACGTCATGGGCGGGCGACGTGTGCGGAGCGACGTGTTCGAATTTTGACGCATGCGTGGTGTGTATATAGCAAACACACATGTGACTATAGTACGTTCGGTGTGCGGAGAGAGGAGTTCAAGTGACGGACGTGCGAACAAAGGTATGTGATTTTGTGACTTGTACAAATTGTTGGCCTATACTGTTTTGAGAATGTTGTAGGATATATATGGTGACTACGATGTTAAGGAGGTTAGACTGTTTGCCTCACATTAGTTATCTATTATTTCTTAAACTTGCAGATACAATATGAATGTCTTTATTAGCGACAAAGAGTTCCTGGCGGAATTTATAGACCGGGTAAGGGAGCTGCCCGCTCTGTGGGAGACGAAAAACCCCATCCATAAAAAAAGAGGGGTGAGAAAAGCAGCGCTGGAGAAGCTGCTCCCATTTGTGCAGACCAAGGTGCCCACAGCAACAGCAAAACAAGTGGACACTAAAATTGGGAGCTTGAGAGGCACCTACAGGACTGAACGCTCTAAGGTCCTGGCTACTCAGAGGTCAGGAGCAGCAGCAGATGATGTGTATGTCCCGATTTTGTGGTACTAAAGAAGGATGTCCTTCCTGGATGACCACATTGAGGCAAGGCCATCACTCTCCACTCTTCCCCCCAGACTTCCCTGCAGCCAAGCTGAGCCTTCTCTGGAGCAAGAGTAGGCAGCCATCCTGGATGATCCTGATTTGGCCATCTGGAGCCAGGTATAGTATTAAATGAAAATGTATTGTGATAAAATTAATGTTTGACAAATATGTCAAGATGAGAAACATACAATATTTTGGGTTCCACAAGTGAAATCAAGATCTCGAGACATTAGTCTGCACTTAATTGGGTGCTAAATAGTCAATCTGATGTAGGTGTAAATTCTAAAAAATGATTTCTGGATTTACATTCTAATTGCTTCAATCATGTTTATAAAGTTTGATGCAAAAATTAAAACAACATATTAAACTATGTCCCTTTTTCATACACAGGATGAAATCAGCCAGGAGGAGGGTCTGGAAACTGTCAGGCAGGAGGAGGAAGGGCCCAGTGGCAGCCAGGAGGTGGCAGGGCCCAGTGGCAGCCAGGAGGTGGCAGGGCCCAGTGGCAGCCAGGAGGTGGCAGGGCCCAGTGGCAGCCAGGAGGTGGCAGGGCAAAGGAGAAGCACCAGATCCCAGGTGCCTCCCATCCGGCTTCCCAAAAGAGGCAGGAGGGACAGGACCACCAGTGAGGCAGCAATGGCCCTTATTAAAGAGGCCCATGCCACCCTCAAAGAGCCCACATCCCCTGAAAAGGCCATTGCCGGCCTAGTGGAGGCAAAGTTCAAGGTGATGAGCATGGAGCAACGCTTCCTATGCGAGCCCCTGCTCATCACCTTGCTCAACAAGGGGGTGATGGGAAAAATTACCCCCAATACCGCCATTTGTGAGGTGGCACAACTGTCCCAACCTCAACCTCCTCCTCCACCTCCACATTCTTCTTCTGCCCCACCCCCTTCTCCTCCACCTCCACCTTGTTCTTCCGCCCCACCCCCTTCTCCTCCATCTCCACCTTGTTCTTCCGCCCCACCCCCTTCTCCTCCACCTCCACCTTGTTCTTCCGCCCCACCCCCTTCTCCTCCACCTCCACCTTGTTCTTCTGCGCCACCCCCTTCTCCTCCACCTCCTCCTCCTCCTGACAGGAGTACCCCTCCAGTGGCCCAGCCTCCAGCCAAACGAAGAAGGAAGGCTGCAGGGAAGGCTTCAGGAAAGGTTGCAGGGAAGGTTGCCAGGAAGATGAGGAAGTGATGGCCTTGCTTCATTGTGGTCGGACAGAAGGCAGCCTGTTGTAGTACCACACACTTGGAACATATATATCACCTGCTGCTGTTCCTGACCTCTGGGAGGCCAGCATCAGATTGTGTTCAGAAATGTTGGCCTTCTCAAGCTCCCAATTTTAGTGTCCACACAGGGTTGCTGTGTGCTCTGGGGTCCCTGGGATGCACAAATGGCAGCAGCTTCTCCAGCGCTGCCTTCTCTTTATTTTATTTGAAACATGAATAAATGTTATTTTTGTTTAAGTTCATACTTGACTATGTGTATTTGTAAAAATGTAAAATCTAGCTTTGGAGTAAGCAGATACATTTGACTGACCAAAAAAGGGACAGATAACAACCCCCCCAAAAAATAACTAAATCGTGTTTCCCAAAAAAGTGTGTAAATTTAAATCATATATATTAAAAGATTCAATGTGAGATCACTACCAAAACATTGCGAAATTACAATTAACATCAGTTAGAAAAATAACTAATTTTTAAATAATCCTAAAAACTTGCACGATATAATACACATAAATCTTCTTAAGAGCAGCATGAAAAAGGTTAAAAAAAGATAGTCATAACTCTGTGTGAATATCAGCAGCAAAAGAAGTTCATTCGTTTGGATTAATGTCACATTCTAACGAAGATTTCAATGCACAACATTTAAACGATGCAAAAATTTGGAGCGTGACGAATGTGCTATCTCCATTACGAAGGCTTGTTTTACCAGAAGATGCGCTCCCGTCTCATAGTTGCTTGTGAGCATGCGCGCTTTTGGAAGAGTCGTAAAAGCATACACACGAACCATTTTCTCGTCACAAAAGAGGCCGACGAGAAACACGACGAGGAAATCTGGAATCCTGACGAGAAAATAGAGAGCAGGTTCTCTATTTTCTCGTCGAGATTCACGGCAGTTTTCTCGTCGTAAAACCATACACACGAACGGTTTTCTCGACAAAAATGCTCTTGCGGCACTTATTTTGCCGGTTTTGGACGAGAAACTCGGTCGTGTGTACGAGGCTTGACATTTGTTTCTTGTTTATGTTCTGTTCTATATGGCTTGTTACTCATCATAATGTGGATGTACCGTTTCGGATACCTTTGCTCAGATATGATTTATATTTGTATTACAAACCTGTATTATGTGAAAATACTTAATAAAAAGACAATAACCATAAAACTATTGTTCTGTACTTAATAGTTAAGTCTTGATAACTAATATTTAGAAAATGATGACAGCTCATTATGATCAAAAGTATCTGGATTTTAGTTAATTTCTTTTAAAAATGGGGGGTGCCCAGGGAGGAGAGATGGGACAGAAACACCTAAGGGAAACAGAAGAGGGATGTGCCTGGGAGTAAGGTCTTGTGTATTACTAACATTTAACATAACTAAAGGGACCCGACACTCTCATTAGTTGTGGGTCCTATCTGCCTCCACATAAACAGTGCTGCTTCCTGAATCAACAGATTGTTAGGAGCCACCATATCCCAGTAGTCTATTTAAACCTTCCCATCTCAAATGAAGCAACTGACGTTCAGCCAGTTATAAGGGAAGAAATGGAAGGAAATGAACAAGTATAATTGAAGAATATGCTTCCAGTTATAAAAGTATACCTCATTAAAATATTCCCTATTTCTCTGCTAGCTTCCTTTTATCTATTTCTCCCTAGGGCACCCCTTCCTTTACACACTCCCCACCACCAACACGTGGAACAACATAATCAGTGGTATGGACATGGCACTGTGCATTTGCATTAGCCCAGTTCCTGTGACCTCCCAGCTGGGCATGCACACATCTGCCATGGGGAGCTGGTCCATAGTACTCCCACTCATTCACAAAAAAGTCACCTAAAAATGGTCAATTCCTTTATTAAAAAAGACCTCCATTGTATATCCATTATCAGTCATGATGCCTGCCTCCTGCCGACGCACTAAAGCCACGGTCCACATAGCCAAATGACAGCTCCCAGAGCTTTCATCAGCTACAGTATATAAGGGAGGGTGTGAGAAGTGTGGTGACATTGTTGCCCAACTAGGCCAGGGCCATATTTAGGCAATGATGTAACCTGCTGCATTCACCGCCCATTTGCTTACATGGCCAGGGAATTCCAGCCATGTAATTGAATGGGTCAGGTAAGGACACCACTACTGTATAAATGTCTACTTTCATAGGGCTTCCATGGAAGTTCAAATAATTATTTATTAAAATAAATAAAGGAAAAAATAAAAATGCATTGGACTCTCATGCAGCTAGTGTTACTCCTATCTTGCATTTTTCCATTTGTTGCATATTGTGCTTTGTTCTGTTCATTATTGTGATCTTGTGTTGTCTTTGTTGAATGAAGTTGTATCGCAATAATTTCCCTTTGGGATTATTAAAGTGTTCTGAATATATATATGTGTATATATATATATATATATATATATATATATATATATATATATATATACACACACACGGTATATGTATATATATATATATATATATATATATATATATATATATATATACATATTTACTATGGACAATATGTTGAATGTATTTGTAATGTTACTGTACATATCACAAAATAAAAATATAATTAAAACATTAATTTTACTCAATTGATTTAACTGTCTGCTGCTCACTCTAATAGATGTGATTGAGCAAAGCATTTTAGCCTGCAAATTCACACCTATGCATACCTACCAACAGTGCCAGAAATGTATTGTGCAGATGTAAAGAAATGCACAGGTAAACTGACCTCAAGAATAAATTATACTTGTGATTAAGCACCAAACATGCAAACTGCATTAAAGATTCTTTGTTGATGTCTGTTTATCATTTCATGCTTCTACACCTTCACAGTGAAGCGTATGGTCAAGCAAAACAAACAAGGGAATAAAAGAGCTTTATTTTATTAGAATTTTGCTGAATATACTTGGACCAGACAAGGTCTAATAGCCTCAATTCTTGAAGTGTGGGGTACATAAAGCCAGCTACTTTTAGCAGCAAAGTCTCTGTTATTGTTTTTGTTTACATTTATTTTTGTTAGCCCCATAACACAGGCTCCCAACTTCCACAGCATGCTTCCAGAGGATTGAAAAACACCGGAGACAACTGCTTCCAGAATGTTTAATCTCAATGTGCAACCAGACCCAGCCACTGCCTTGCTCAATCTAAAACCAGACTATATCACATATAGACAATTTAAACTCCTTATCCAACTTACCACAGCGGCTAAGCAAACAATTGCTAAGGCATGGAGGACCCCTGACCTAGAGATACCCGAGACTGAAAGTAGACTAAATGTTTTTATGTCTCATGCCAAAATGCTAGCAATAGAAAGGGACCAAATTCCTGTTTTTGAAAAAATATGGAATCCTTGGATTAACTACCACTTATCACCATCCTGCGATAACAGAATTCTCATGCCATGGTAGCTGACAAGCCTACCTAGATAAAAGTGACTTACAAACCCAAACCCAAACTATTAGAACCTAGCTGTTACCCTACTCTTTACTGTGAAGATCATAATGCTCTTTTTACGTCCTCAGACAAAAAGCCATGTTACTCGTGCCAATTCAGTGAACTCATGTACTTTCTTCTCTATCTCTCCTACTGCTCTTTCCTACTTTTCCTTGTGTCTCTCTGCTTCTGTGTGCCCCCCTTTATTTAAATTGTTTCTCTCTTCCCCCTCTTTCTTTTAAAATTTATTTTTGGTATTATCTTATTTTTTTTCCTTATTTTCTGAAGAGTAATAAAGTAATATTCTACTTAACGGTTTTAATAGTTCTGGTCCAAGATATTACCTCTTACGGTAGCATAATTTCCACCGCAGTTAGTTATCTCACGTTTTATTAACTAATGTACTATCAGTAGTTTACTGTTGGACCTTAAAATTTTACCATATCTGTTAAACACGTATGGCTCATTGTAATATTTATTACAACTGTATTGTAATTTACTTGCTTATTCAATCAATAAAATACTTTGACAAGGAAGAACACCGGAGACACAGTGAGTAAATAAGGCAATACTCCCTGCCAGTTGGGGAAGAAGCCTGCTTTTGTCCTTGCAAATTCAACCTGAGCAGATTTGCACATCACTAGGAGAGACAGTGCAAAGCTGCATAATTGAGTATGTACTCCACATAGTATGTGAATAAGTGGAAATCAAAAAAATGCGCCCTATTGATATCCCCACTGCGCTTCAGAATAAATGAATAAATATCCAATAATGAATATATTAGATAACTATATACACTTAAGCACATAAGTATCAATATATACACCCAAATATAAAGTGTATCTATAATGCTGCCACCTTAAATAGTGAAACTGTGTACAATATAATAATAATGATGATCTAAAGTGAAAACATATTATTATAAGTGGCGCATAAACATATAACTGAAATACATAAACTACTCCAGTGAATATAAATCAACATATAACTGAAATACATGAATTAATCCAGTAAATATAAATCAACAAGAACCCGTGCATAGAGTGACAATAGTGTTCAAAAATAAAGTACATAAAATTAATGATCAGTGTCTTCAATCTTCATTTCTTCCACCACACCCAAGTGTTCAGTGAGACCTCTCCCTTCAGATAAAACACTCACCACAAATATATGCCTCACACTCGCGTGTTTGGCGTGCAAGCAAAGCAACAATCTTTTCAATGGACAACCAGATGATGCACTTCATGAAGTGTCCTCCAGGTGGCTCCGTATATGTGTAACAAAAAAATAGAAGGTACACAATAGTGTGATATCGTAAAACCAGTTTAATAAATAAAAAAACCTCCAAAAGTTACACTCACAATAAAATCATGAAAGCCAGCCGTAATGCACACCAAAAACATCCAGAATACTACAGCCAGTGAAGGATGGTCACGGGGGACCCAAGATCAGCAGTGATCAGTTCTAATGTGAACGCTCTCACCGCTCGCTTCTCCTATGCGATCCCTCGCTTCCTACTGTGGTTGGATGCGTAACACGTCACACGTCACTCCTTAAATTGCTGATCTTGGGTCCGCCGTGACCATCCTTCACTGGCTGTAGTATTCTGGATGTTTTTGGTGTGCATTACGGCTGGCTTTCATGATTTTCTTGTGAGTGTAACTTTTGGAGGTTTTTTTTTTTCTTAAACTGGTTTTACGATATCACACTATTGTGTACCTTCTATTTTTTTGTTACACATATACGGAGCCACCTGGAGGACACTTCATGAAGTGCATCATCTGGTTGTCCATTGAAAAGATTGTTGCTTTGCTTGCACGCCAAACATGCGAGTGTGAGGCATATATTTGTGGTGAGTGTTTTATCTGAAGGGAGAGGTCTCACTGAACACTTGGGTGTGGTGGAAGAAATGAAGATTGAAGACACTGATCATTAATTTTATGTACTTTATTTTTGAACACTATTGTCACTCTATGCACAGGTTCTTGTTGATTTATATTTACTGGATTAATTCATGTATTTCTTTCTCGTACATCACGGGACACAGAGCGACATAGTCATTACTAATGGGTTATATAGATACCGTCAGGTGCTGGCACTGGCAACTTCCAAAACCGGAAGTACCCTCCCCTATATAAGCCCCTCCCATCCGGGAGCACCTCAGTTTTTTGCCAGTGTCTAAGGAGCCCTAAAGCCAGTCAAAAGTCTGGAATACTTGGGGCTAAGGCTGGATTCAGACCAGAGAAAAATTTTCTTGCCTCAAGAAAAGGGGTCGTCTTTGAGAGATTTGATCCACTTAGTGGGCTCAAAAAGACAGCCATCCATACGCCTGTGCATGAGGCTGCTGGGAAAGATGGTGGCATCATTCGAAGCAGTACCCTACGGTCAATTCCATTCAAGGAAGTTGCAAAGGGCCATACTGTCAGCCTGGAACAAAAAAGTTCAGGCTCTGGACTTACCAATGTCCTTGTCCCCTTCCGTTCGCAGGAGCCTCCGCTGGTGGTTGGTTCCCCAGAATCTGGAAAGAGGGAAATCCTTCAGTCCGATTTCCTGGAAGGTGGTCACTACAGATGCCAGCCTTGTAGGCTGGGGAGCAGTACTGGAGCAATGGTCTCTCCAGGGCAGATGGTCGGATACAGAAAAGGCCCTGCCCATCAATCTCTTAGAGATACGAGCAGCCCGGTATGCCCTAGTAGCATGGACATCCAAACTCCAAGGGTCCCCTGTCAGAGTTCAGTCAGACAATGCCATAGCAGTGGCATATATCAATCGTCAGGGGGGCACCAGGAGTCGTGCAGCCCAAAGGGAGGTAAATTACATCCTGAGATGGGCAGAAAGATATGTCCCAGCCATATCTGCGGTATTCATTCCAGGGGTGGAGAATTGGAAGGCGGACTTTCTAAGTCGCCAACAATTATGCCCAGGGGAATGGTCCCTTCATCCCGAGGTTTTCCGGACAATATGTCAGCGGTGGGGAACACCGGATGTAAATCTGCTAGCATCCAGATTCAACGCAAAGGTGGACAGGTTTGTCTCTTGGACAAGGGATCCCCTAGCTTGCGGCTCGGATGCCCTAGTGTTCCCTTGGGATCAGTTCAAGCTGATATATGCATTCCCACCGCCACAATTGTTACCTCGATTACTCCGCAGAATCAGGGTAGAAAAGAAACCAGTGATTCTGGTGGCTCCAGCGTGGCCCCGAAGAGCATGGTACGCGGAGATTGTAAAAATGTCTGTGGGGAGTCCTTGGACCCTCCCACATCGTCCGGACCTGCTTTCGCAGGGACCGATATACCACCCTTCCTTACCAGCCCTAGGTTTGACGGCCTGGCTATTGAAGCCCACATTCTAAAAAAGAGAGGGCTCTCTAATGCTGTGGTATCTACCATGATCAATACCAGGAAGCCGGTATCCAGGCAGATCTACTATAGAATCTGGAAGGCGTACATCGCGTGGTGTGAGGCCAAGAAATGGCATCCACATAAGTACGTAATAGGTATGATTCTGGACTTCCTACAGTGGGCTGTAGATAGGAAGCTTGCCTTGAGTACTATCAAGGGTCAGATTTCGGCCTTGTCAATATTTTTTCAAAGGCCCTTGGCTTCGCATTCACTAGTCAAAGCCTTTATACAAGGAGTGATGCGTATTAGTCCTCCGGTTAATATTCCCATATGTCCATGGGATCTAAACTTGGTTCTGTCGGTTCTACAGAAACAACCATTTGAACCATTACAGCATATTTCCTTGGTGCTTCTCACCAGGAAATTGATTTTTCTAGTAGCCATTTGTTCAGCTAAAAGAGTATCGGAATTAGCAGCTATGTCCTGTAAGGAGCCATATCTGGTTATCCATAAGGACAGAGTAGTGTTACGTCCTCATCCAGCCTTTCTTCCTAAGGTGGTATAGAGGTTTCATTTGAACCAAGATGTGGTTCTTCCTTCTTTTTTCCCCAAACCTACTTCGGTAGAGGAAAAGTTATTGCATTCTTTGGATGTAGTAAGAGCAGTTAAAGCTTATCTAAAAGCCACTGCTCAGATTCGCAGAACGGATACTTTGTTTATTCTGCCGGAAGGCCCCAGAAAGGGTCAGGCAGCGTCAAAATCTACTTTAGCCAAGTGGATTCGACAGGTCATAATACAAGCCTATGGCTTGAGAAGTAGACCGCCTCCGTTCAAAGTTAGGGCGCACTCCACGAGAGCAGTTGGAACTTCATGGGCAGTGCATCACCAGGCCTCCCTGGCTCAAATCTGTAAGGCCGCAACATGGTCTTTGGTACACACGTTTACTAGGTTCTACCAGGTGGACGTTAGAAGTCAGGAGGATGTCGCCTTTGGGCGCAGTGTGTTGCAGGCCGCAAAAGATCCTCATGTCTGATAGCGCTCAGCTTATATATGGTGTATCCCCCCCCTCATTTGGCATTGCTTTAGGACATCCCATTAGTAATGACTATGTCGCTCTGTGTCCCGTGATGTACGAGAAAGAAAATAGGATTTTTATAACAGCTTACCTGTAAAATCCTTTTCTTGGAGTACATCACGGGACACAGAGCTCCCGCCCCTCTTTAGGGACACTTATTGCTTTGCTACAAAACTGAGGTGCTCCCGGATGGGAGGGGCTTATATAGGGGAGGGTACTTCCGGTTTTGGAAGTTGCCAGTGCCAGCACCTGATGGTATCTATATAACCCATTAGTAATGACTATGTCGCTCTGTGTCCCGTGATGTACTCCAAGAAAAGGATTTTACAGGTAAGCTGTTATAAAAATCCTATTTTCACTCCACATAGTATACCTAAAGGTACATTGTAAGGGGATACCTATGCAATTAAGTGCATTTATATATAACAGAATTGACATCATATCAGGTACATTAGTATGAACAAATAAAATATAAAGGAAAAACTGTGGGGTGCATCTTTCTATGACTATAGGTTCACCTATCATCACCCTATATAAACCATATATAAACCTATAACAACCAATGGGTATAGTAACTCATCATTAGAACTCTGTTCCAAAAGTGAATTACCAGGAGTATGGAAAAAGAGGTAAATACTTATGTGACGGGAGGGTCCGTATAGCCCAGAATCCCTTGGAAAGGATGGGAGGCCATTGTTTCAGCTCCCCATGCACCTCTTATGTCTAAGTCACCCTGTGCCATCCTGGCACGGGGTGACTGAGAAAATATGTCTTGGATTACTTAAAATGGGACAGTAAAATTTATCCACAATATCTCCCAGGATATATGTAAAGACTAGGTATGAGCTTCGAGTTTGAGTCGAACCCATGTTTGACTCGAACATCGGCTGTTCGATCGTTCGTCGAAGATCGAACATTATGGGCCGTTCGCGCCAAATTCGAGTGGTGCGTCATGGCCCATAATTCACTGAGGCATCGCAGTGCATTGCTGGCTGTTGATTGGCCAAGCATGCACTATGACCCGCATGCTTGGCCAATCACAGCGCCGTCTGAACAGAGAGCCGTAATTGGCCAAAGCCAGGGTGGCTTTGGCCAATTATGGCTCAGGGGGTTTAGTACACGCCCCACACTATATAAGGCCGCCGGCTCTATGGCCTTGTGTAGTGTGTTGGAGTTGTGAAAAGAGAGAGTTTATAGAGACAGACAGTGTCATTTAAATTGAGTTAGATAGAGCAGGCAGGTGAGTCAGTTAGCTGCAGTTACAGTGTGTAGAGGATATATATGCATCCTAGGTGTTGTATATATATTTATACACTGTATTGAGTTTAGCTAGATCTGTTCCTGTTAGTCTCTATACTGTGACAGGCAGGCAGGTGATTGTGCTAGCTGCAGATAGTCAGTGTTTCACTTAGTGTATTGTGTGGTTTGCAAAGCGTTCACCTAAAGCTCACCTGAATACAGTTAGTCTCTATACTGTGACAGGCAGGCAGGTGATTGTGCTAGCTGCAGACAGTCAGTGTTTCACTTAGTGTACTACTGTGTGCTTTGCATAGCGTTCACCTAAAGATTACCTGAATACAGTTAGTGACTATTATAGTGGTGTTCTCATAATAAAACCACAGGCATTGAGCTGCAAGTATTTTCAGTGTACTGTGTCGTCTGCACAGTTTTCACCTAAAACTGACTGAAAACAATTTCTGCTTTTCCCATACTAACACCACAGCAGGCAGTTGATTCTGATAGCTGCATTATTAGTACAGACAAATATATATATATATATATATATATACTGTACATCACACCTTCACTGCAGGCCATTAGTATGTATATAAGGCAAACAATGAGAGGCAGACAGTCACAAGGCAAAAAAGAGGGCAACCAGGCTCTGTGTCTAGAGGCACAGTGCTGCTGGTCGTGGACATGGTGCATCCTCATCAGCACGTGGCCGTGGGACACGCGTGTCCTTATTTTCGGCAGCTGGCCATGTTGCACCGCAACATGCCCAAGACTTGGTAGAGTGGATGACCAAGCCGTCCTCCTCCTCCTCATCCTCTCTCACCCAGGCTCAGGGTACTTTGTCTGGCAAAGCAGCTGCCAAAGCGGCCTCTCCCCTCGGCTCAATGGCATCAGTCACTCCTTCCCTAGCCCCACCATGTCCTCCTGAGGAGTCCCCCAAACTGTTTGAGCACAGTGTTGGGTACACGCTCCAGGAGAATGCCCAGCATTTTGAAGGCTCCGATGATGGAACCCAGCTGGAGAAAGGCAGTAACATGAGCTCAGAGAGAGGGGGTAGTAACATGAGCCCAGAGAGAGGGGGTGCCCAACAAGGTCAGCTATCTGGCAGTCATGTTCCCCCAGCTGCAGCATACTGCCAGATTGGCTCCAGTGATGAGGAGGGAGGGGATGATGAGGTCACTGACTACACGTGGGTGCCTGATAGGAGAGAGGAGGAGGAGGAGGAGGAGAAGGCACATCTCCAACGAGGCAGGATGCCCTCCAGGAGCCAGCTTAAGGGCAGCACACCGACTGCATCACACCGCAGAGCTCCGCATGTGCAGGGCGCTGCTGTCTCTGCGCGTTATTCAAAATGTTCTTTGGTGTGGGCCTTTTTTCAGACATGTGCAGCAGATCGCACCGTTGCCATTTGCAACATATGTCTAAAGCATATCTCACGTGGCCAAAACATCAGCCGCTTGGGCACCACGTGCTTGACCAGACATATGTCGACCTGCCATGCAGTCCGTTGGCAAGCTTACCCAAAAGACCCACACCAAAGAACAAAGCGGACCTCTCCTCATCAGCTGGGATCTCCAACCCCACTATACCTTCAGTCCTCTCAGAAATCTGCACTGAGAGGAATGAAGGTGTAGAATTAGGTGTATGTAGCACACGGACCCTTTTTCCTGCTTACCTTCACTTGCAGGGTAAGGCACACCGTGCCACATGCCCGTATCCTCCTGGTATAAGAGGTTGAGCGGTGTTCATACTATTGTTGGGTCCTGCAGAGAGTTACCTCCCTCCATTGGTCCTCGTCCCTAGAGTATAGGGAAAAGTCTAGTCTTTCTCACAAAAGAAGGCCAATGTCCAGACGGTGTTTAAACTCCAACAGATTAGTTTATTTTCCTTGCTTGAAACAGATTGGGAAAAGGTTGAAACAGAGATAGAGTTGGGTAGGGTGACAGGTGCAGGCACGCGGCTCCCAGTTACCCTATTCTCCACTCAAACCTGAGTGGGTATTGCTCACCCGGATAGATCCCTTTCACAGTTCTAGCACCCGGAGTGGAGCACGAACAGCTTCTTCAGATTTAGTCCCCTTCAAAGACAAGTTCAGGAGATCCTCTGCCACAGAATTCTTTAGTTCCTGAATCTAGAACTCTTTAACGCTTGCAACCTTTAGAGACCATAGGTGCCAATGGGGCACATCACAGGCACTACTGTGCAACTCACGGAATCCTTCCCTCTGATAGGTAACCAGGCCTCTCCTGAGACAGTGACTTCCTTCACCGATCCTCCGGACAGGTCCTCCCCTGGTTTCCTCTCTTTCAGAGCGGGCCACCCTCCCTCGGGTTCCCTAGGACTCCAGTGGTTGAGCTGTAGACCCAGTTGAAAGTACTGGGCCTACCTGGAACACTATAGCCTGGGGCTGAAGGTGCCCGAGACTTCTCGACCAGTTCACACACCCCTGGCCAGCAGGCCAATGGGTGCGACTCTCGCCAGCAGGGCTTCCCCCTTGGAATCCCTGACCAATCTCCCCAGATCATGGTGTCTGCCCCTTATGTACCATCTCCCAGCATGCACCGCAGGTAGACCACGCCCACAGTATGGCTGCCGAGAGAGGACACCCAATCACGCTATAAAGCCACCTGTGGTTCAACCCGAGACCTGAGCGGCAGCGCCACCAGCAGGTCAAGGGGAACTATACATCCAGGCAACACCACAGCAGAGCAGAGTCCAATCTATAGAATCAGAATAACCTGAGCTAAAATATTGCTCAGGCTGCCCTTAAATTTAAGGCATAGCGACCCCAATTTTGGGGGTCCGCTACATGTGTCACAGCCAAGTACTTGCGGGCAATCTGCTTATCAGTACACCAACGTCCGATTGTACCAGGCAAATTTCCCTGCCCCAGCTGCTGCACCGCCGAAAGAAGTTCGCTCCCAGCCATCCACATGCCCAGCGGTTGAATGCTAGCTTGGCTAAATTGCTCGCACTTCAACTGCTGCCTTTTCAGTTGGTAGACTCTACCCCCTTCCATGAGTTCGTGGAATGTGCGATTCCTCAGTGGCAGGTTCCCAAATGCCACTTTTTCTCACGGAAGGCGATTCCGTCTCTCTACCAGCATGTGGAAGGCAATGTCTTGGCCTTGCTGGACAGAGCGGTCAGCATTAAGGTGCATATTATCGCTGACTCATGGTCCACAGGCATGGACAGGGACATTACCTATCTTTCACGGCGCATTGGGTGACTCTGCTGGCAGCTGGGATGGATGCAGGACAAGGTGCAAAAGTGTTGGAGGTTGTTCCGCCACCACGCCTCCAAAATGTTACTACTGGTGATTCTGACACACCTCTCTCCTCCACCCCTCCTATTCTTCTTCCTGGTGGTGTTCTTGGGGGACAGGAGCCACACTGGGGCAGAGGTTCTTTCAGCTCTGCAGGGGCAAGCTCAGAAGTGGTTGACAACATGCCAGCTTAAGCCAGGAAAGGTGGTTTCCGACAATGACACCAACCTCCTCTCCGCCCTCTGACAGGGACAACTTACCCATGTGCCCTGTTTGGCTCACGTCTTAACTTGGTGGTGCAGCGGTTCTTGGGCAGATACCCGGGCTTACAGGAGGTCCTTTAAGCAAGCAAGGGGAACTCTGTGGGCATTTCCGCCGGTCATATAATGCCAGTGCTCGGCTGTCTGACCTGCAAAAGGATTACAACCTGCCCAAGAATCGCCTAATCTGTGACATGCCCACCAGGTGGAACTCTACGTTGGCCATGCTGCAGCAGCTGCACATGCAGCAGAGGGTCATCAATGAGTATCTGTTGCAATATGGCACCAGGACAGTGTCTGGGGAGCTTGGATTTTTTTCCCCACGCCAGTGGGCCATGATCAGGGATGCATGCACTGTCCTGGCACCATTTGAGGAGGCCACGAGGATGGTGAGCAGTGACAGTGCATGCATCAGTGACACTGTCCCTCTTGTCCACCTGTTGGAGCACACGCTGCGTGGAAAAATGGACAGGGCACTTGAGGCAGAACAGAGGCAGGAAGAGGAGGACTTCCTTACCTCTCAAGGCCCCCTTTATCAAGACAGTGTTTCTGCTGGCCGGGCTATCACACAGGAAGAGGAGGAGGA